>OU015750.1:110621341-110654175 GCA_907169655.1 Acomys percivali
AGCAACAGCAACAATAACAGGAACAGCAACAGGAATAGTAACAGTAACAGCAGCAACATCAACATTAATAGCAGAAACAGTAACAGTAACAACAGCAATAGCAACAGTAAGAACAACAACAGTAACAGCAGCAACAACAGCAGCAACAACAACAATAACAGGAACAGCAACAGGAACAGCAGCAACATCAACATTAACAGCAGAAACAGTAACAGTAACAGCAGCAATAGTAACAGCAGCAACGGCAGCAAGAATAGCAACAATAACAGTGGCAACAGCAACAGCAGCAACAGCAATGGTAACTAACAGCAGCAGCAGCAACAGTAAGAACCACAGTAGCAAGTGTAACAGTAACAGAAACAGAAGTAACAGCAACAGTAGCAGCAAGAGTAACTGCAACAACAGCTACAGCAGTAGTAGCAGCAATAGCAGCAGCAGCAACAACATCAGCATCAAAAACAGCACGAACAACAATAACAACAGTACAAACAAGTCTCAGCAGAAACAGCATTGTTTTCAGCAACACTAGTAACTGTTGCACTAGCACCAGAAGCAATAACAGCAGCAGTAGTGGCAACAATAACTTGGTTATAACAGGAGCAGAAGCAATGATAACATCATCAACAGCAGCAGCAACAGCATTCTCACCAAAAATAGCAAAAAGAAATAGCTGCATTAGCATCAGTAACAATAGTATCTGCAGCGTCAATAATAGCAGCAATGATAGTATCACAAATAGCAATAGCTGCAGTCATAGTAACATTAGCAGCAGCCGTAACAACAGCAACAGCAGAAGAGCAGCAGCAGCAGTAGCAATGATAACACCAATGGCAGCAGCAACAGCAACCTTAATCACAGCAGTAACAACTGTAGCAGCAACAAAAGCAATAGCTGGATCAGCACCAGCAATGATGACAACATCATCATCAACAGCAGAAGTAGTGTCAACAATAAAATCAACAACAGCAGGAACAACAATAGCATCAGTAACAATAGGAACAGTAATAACAATACCAGTAGCTGCTGCAGTTGCAGCAATGACACAGATCAGTAACAATATCAACAAGAGCAATAGCAACAGTAACATTAGCAACAAGAATATCAGTAACAATGGCAGCCAGCTTCAGCAATAATATGAGCAAAAGCAGCAGTGGTATCACTGACTATAGCAGCAACAGTGGCCACAACAACAGTATTAACAACAGCAGCATTAACAATGGCAGCTGTGTCAACTGTAACATCAATGGCTATGGGAGCATCAGCAAAAATGCACCAACCACAGCAAGAACAAACAGCACAATGTGAGAAACACCAAAGCAACCTCTACAACAGAAGCACCAAGAACATCAGCAGGCATGTTGACTGACACTGCCTGAATACCTAGCACTGCACACACGTGGAGCTGCCTTGTCCTGGGTGTGAGCAACCCTCTTAGGATAAGGGGAGCCTATGGCTGACACAAATGGCACCGCACCATAGCTTTGTCCCTAACTGATTATGTGACAAACTTGTTTATCTCTGTGTCTGTGTTCTTTTAAGTTTCAATGGGGTTAAGAGTAAGACCCATGTTGTAGGGCTGTCATGAGTGTTTGATGAGGCATGCATTGGAAAGCACTAGGTGAGAGACCTAAAACACATTTGCTGCCCCCACATCATTTACAGAAAGAGGCAGGTCTAGAAGACAAGGTGCAGACAGGTCAGGCAGGCTGTGTTTGTAACTAGGCACCTTTGCTGCCTGCCACTGATAGCAGCTGAGGAAAAGCCTAGAAGGACTTACTTTGACTAGTATATGGCAGGACTCTGGGACTTATTCTGCTAGTATGTGACAGCTCTAGGAACGTGATTATGTTCAGGATGGAGTTTCTGTCCTCCAGTGGTGAGAATACCATGCATAAGAAGATGCCTTCAGACGGGACAGGCTGCTTTAGCTTAGGTGCTTCAAATGCAAATAATCACGAGAACCAGACAGTAATAGAAGTGGTCCAGGCCCAGAACAATAGGAAATGGGGGTTGTGGTCTATCACAAAAGGTTTCCTCTCCAAAGAGTGGAACCATCATCCAGGAGCTCCCACAAATTGCCAACAAGAGGAAACCATGTTCCCACATCTGGTTTTTAATTAGAGATTCTGGAAGCTTAGCTTACATGACATTTTTCACTTCAGAAATAATCTGAGGAGAAAGAGAGGGTGGGAGGATTGGAGAGGGGAGGTGAGAGGGAGGGACTGAGAGAAGAGAAAGGATGGGAAGATGCAATCGGGATGTAAAGTAAATAAAAATTAATAATAAAACAAAAGAAAAGATCATGTGGTCAGAAAAAGAATTGTGTCCCATGGCTGCTTGTGTGTGACAATTGGCTTAATTGAGGCCTGTGCTCTCAGCTTTATTAAATTGATAACTTTTGCCTCTATACCCAAATAAGCCCTTTGCATAGTTTCTCTTCAGCATGTCTGAGCTGCTAGCATCACTCTGGATCATGAGCAAGTGAAATAATGGCTGTGTGAACACAAGCACAGTGATATCTTGCAGTCTAAAGGTGACTGAGATGTCAGTGAAGGGTCTAATGGGTGGGTAGCATATACAATGTGAATGCACCAGGCAAAGGAAAGATTGATGTCATGAGTATGACAGAGATAAACATGCAAGTTTTTATAATGGCAGTCAGAGAATCAAACAACATAAAATCATATATAGATATGACTTTCTTCTTTCTGGAATTTTCCATTTAATATTTCCAAACTGCAATGGAAGCCGAGGGACTCCAGGTTATTGAAAGCACAGATAAGGGAGATTACTTGAATATTTCTATACTCTTGTCATTTTATTTTCAACACTATTTTATATTTGTTTGTCTATGTATTTATATTGTATTGACCCAAATGGTAGAATGAATACTTTTCTATGCCTTGTTTTTGTCATGCCCAAGTCATGAGACCCCTAAGACCACCGGAGACCGGCCGGATGCAATTCACATAGCGTCTTTTATTGAACAAGCTCCGGAGCTTGGACTGACAGTTCCCCAGTAGCTGGAGGAAAGTATCGCCCTGTCTCCTTGGGGTCCAGGGGTTTATAAAGGCAAAAAACCGCAAGCAGGACTTTCCAAGCCTTGGAGTTACATGATTGGGTAAGGGGTTACAGGAAAGTTGGCCTTAAAGCTGGTTGAGGTAGGGGGCTTGAGGGGCTTGGGCTAAGCCACAAGGGGAGATTTTTATCTATTTGACATTGTGGTCTTGCCCCACTTGCACCCAACTGGCTGGCCTCAGGTGCATATTTCTAGGAGGTGTTACCAGGTGGACTTTTGTGGATTTTTTTGAGAACTTGGGAGAAGGTAGAGTTAACCCTGGGGACAAGATGGAAGAAGCCTGGTACAAAATGGTATCTGTTTGGTCCCCACATTTTCTTTCTAATAACAATGTATTTTTGAGAACTTTTCTTATATATGAAGCTGTTTCATTCTTTTTAGTGGCTATAAGTGCTTTGCTGTATGGCATATAATAATTTATTCAACTGGATTCTCCACTGAAGGGAAATGCTAGTTCTGGGCCAGTTCTCATTCTTCTGGTTGTGAAGGAGGTGGGACTTACATTTAGGTATGTGTGAGCAATTTTACTTTCCTCTCTGCTGAGTCAGTGGCACCAGCCCCTTCCTGTCCCTTGCTTTTGGGCAGAAGTTCTCATGTTTTTTGTTTTTTTCAAGAAGGGTTTCTCTGTGTAGCCCTGGCTGTCCTTGAACTCACTCTGTACAACAGGCTGGTCTTGAGCACAAAGCCATGTACCCTCCTCTGCCCCTGGAGCGCTGGATTAAAGGCCTGCACCACCACTGTCTGGCTCCTGTGGTTTTGTTAGAGTGCTCCACGTACACTCAGAAAGCCAGCCCTTTGTATACTTCTGAACATTTTGTCTACGTTTACCAGTGATGACAGTGTTTCAATCCAACTTTCATTTTTTTGCTGTGAATGCAGAAAGACTAATTTTTCTCCTAAAGGCTCCTGGAATTTTTCCCCCCACATTTAGACAGACCTTGCCCATTATGAAGGTATGTTATAACCGGTTCTCCTATGGCGTTTCCACTAATTTTTTTTTTTTTTTTTTTTTGGTCTCTTTTTGGTGTTTAATGCTTTGATGTAGTCTGCCTCGATCCCATGCTATGAGATATGGATTCAATCTAATCTCTCTCCACAATTGGATCCAGAATTGTCAATAAACATCTAGGGAGGAGTTCACTCAAGCGAGGCCAGGTTCCCACCTCTGCATGTTCTCCGCGTCGTCAATGGTCTCAGGCAGAGCCTTCCCCTTGGTCTCAGGTAGCAACAGCACGAGAGCCCCAGCAACAAGGCCAACCACAGCTAAGACACAGATGAGAATCACATCAAGCACCAGAAAGGCATTCGCTATAATTAGGGCTCCCCTTGTTTCCCCCTCTCTTTTGGGGGGTATGTTTTCCCATTCTTATTTATAGACTCCTTTGCCACCTTTTAACACCCTATTTTCCATCATAAATAACGTACCCAGTGCCAAACACCATTGAGTTACAATTCCTTTTAGGGAAATGAAATACTTAACATTTTGAGTCAAGGTTATTCTAGGCTATGGGACAGTGTTAAGACATTTCAGAGTTAGAAAATAGCTCTGAAAAAAAAAACAAAAACCTCTAACCATATGAAGAATATAACTCTGCCAATTTAAAGCAATTAGCACTGGGAACGGGTCAGAAACTTGGACCGTTGCTAGCAAACAAGAGTAACTGCATCAAGGCTGGTAAGAAATCTCAGTGGGGCCAAAGGTGCTCTTTGTTAAACTTGATGACCTGAGTTCAAACCCTGGGACCTATCCACATGGTGGAAGGAGAGAAGTGAACTCCACATGTCACACCATGGTGTGCGTGTGTGTGTACACACACACACACACACACACACACACACACACACACACACACATACACTCACTCAATGAATGTCATTAGGTCCTTTTAATAAAATAACAATGCATTGTGTATTACTGAATATATAACCATAACAAGCAATAATGAGGCCATTTAATTCAAGGTCAGATGCTCAGAGCTATGAGTACAGTGACACCTGTAATCCTAGGATTTGGGAGAGTAAGGTGGGAGGATTGTGAATTCAAGGGCAGCATGATCTACATAATGAGGTGCTGTCTCTGTGCTGTTTAATTTTTAAAAGTTAAGCATTTCATTTTATCTATATGGGTGTTTTGTTTGCGTGTATGTCTGTGTACCACATGATACAGTGGTGATGAGGCAGGAAGAAGGCACTGGACCCTCTGGACAGTTGTTAGTTGCTTTGTGGCTGCTGGGAACCAAACCTGAGTTCTCTGCAAGAGTATCCAGTGCCCCTAACCACTAAGCAGTCACTCTGCCCCGTGGATAGTTTTTATTGTAAACTTGGAACAACCTAGAGTCACTTGGGAAGTGGGAACCTTATTTGAGTAATTGCCCAGATTAGATTGGCCTGTGGCCTCCTCCGTGAGAGATTTTCTTGATTGATGATTAATGTAGGAGGGCCCAGCCCACAGTGGGCGGCATCATTCCTAAGTAGGTGGGCCTGAGCTAAGGTAGCAGAGGAAATCAGAGAGTGAGCCAGGAAGCGGGGTTCCTCTGCGGTTCCTGTCTTTGCAGTTCCTGTCTTGAATTCCCTCAGTGATGGACTGTGACCTGTAAGTATAAGGCAAGCAAGCCCTTTCCTTCTCTAAGCTGCTTTAAAAAAATCACAAGTAACAGAAAGGAATCTAGAACAGTCTTAAACCCCCCTGGGTGGAGCTTGCTTAACACATGTGAGGTCCTAGGTCAATCCCCAGTACCGAAAACTAATGCAGGTCCAACTCAGGGGTAGAACGTGGCCCTCAGATTCTTTTTTTCCCCTTTGTTTTAGTTTTCTAGTTATAATTTTAAATAACCACATTAATATTTTTGGCTTCTTTAAATTCATACTGGAAATATATACTTTAAGAGGTGTGCTTTGATTTTTTTTTCTGGGAAATGGGGTGCCAGTTCTTCATTAGTTTGGGGTTTCAAAGAACTCATTAGAAACAGCAGAGATAGACCCATAGTGCATTGAGCTCAAGCACACGCCCAGGACTCAGTGCCTGGGTCCGACTCTAACAACTGGCTGGTCAGCCTGAGGGCCTGGGGAGTTCTGAGATTGTTCCAACTTCCTGCCTTTTGTCAAGTGACACAATCTACCTCATAGGCTTGTTCTGACTGAGGTGAGCGAATGCTTGCCAAGTCTTCAGGATAAGGCCCGATCCACAGTATGAACTATGGTCATGGCTGAGAATAATTAACTCTCTGAACCTCGCAGGATGATCTGCACCCTAATGAGTAGCAAATGCAACCAAGACCCAGCTACTCCAGCTGGCGCAGAGGCTCTTCCCTTTACAGGGTTTCACTATGTAGCCGTGATGTTTAGCTTTTGTTGTCATCTTGACAGAACCTAGAATGAAGGAAGAGACTCTTAGTCTCTGAGAGTCTTGTCTATGCTGGGTGGGCCTGTGGGTGTGTCTATGGGGGAGGGATTGTCTTAACATATTTGATATGGGAAGACTCAGCCCACTGTTGGTGGTACCATTCCCTAAGCAAGGGGCTCTCAGTTGTATGGGAGTTGAAAAATCATGTGAGTGTTAAGCAAGCGAGCATGCACGTGTTTTTCTCTGCTTCTGACTGTGGATATGATGAGACCAGCTGCTTGACTTACTGCCTTGACTCCCACACAATGTGGATTGTGACCTGGAATTATAAGGTAGGATAAACCTTTTTCTTTCCTATGTTGTATTTTGTCAGGGTGTTTTGCCATAGTAATAGAAATGAAACGAGGCCAGTAGCCGAATCCTCCTGCGCCTGCTTCTCCAAGTGCTGGGATCACAGGAGTGCCCTACCATGTCTCTCTAGCTCTGAGTCTCTGAAGAGGGTAAGGTCCAGTGAGCAGCAGACCACAAGCTTAGCATTTTCCATGTGCAAGGATCAGGCCTGCTAACCAGGATGGCATTACCCACCTTCCCTGTAACTGTTATCTGTTTTGCCCTGCTTTTGTGGATGGAACTGAAGCTGTACCCATGCTAAACAAATGCTGTGCCACTGAGCTACCCCTAGCCCCTCCAGAGGGCTCTTAGCCAGTAGTTTTAGGCTTCTTAGGTGAAACAGCTCATTTCAGAGAGAGAGGAAGAGGGAGAGAGAGGGGGAGAGAGAGAGAGAGAGAGAGAGAGAGAGAGAGAGAGAGAGAGAGAGAGAGAGAGAGAGAGAAGAGAAGAGAAGAGGAAGAAGAAGAAGAAGAAGAAGAAGAAGAAGAAGAAGAAGAAGAAGAAGAAGAAGCAGCAGCAGAGGAAGAAGAAGAAACAGAAGAATCTTATCTTCCTGCCATCATGTTAAAGGTAGGCAAAAGGAGATGATTAAAAAAGAAAAACCCTTGCAGAGGTAACCTTGGGACCCTCTTTGAAATACAGCTTTGTCCTTTGTGTCCTCCAGGGGAAGGTGAGGTGGGGAAAGAGACCACACCACTTCACACAGGCCATGACTTTTTTTAGACCTGCTAAATAGTGGTGGTTACAGAACATGGAACCCCTATTTGGTGTTCAGAAGTGTCCTGCTGAGCCCTCCAGTCACCATCACCTACCAAGGATCAGGCACTTCTTACTCCCCCTGGAGAGAAGTTGGGGTATGATGGTCACTTCCTGAGGAGGTGGGGGCTCTGGGACAGGCCCCTCAGCCAGTACTTGGGAGTCAGGTATCTGGGGCATGTGCCTCCAGTCAGCAGGCCTCGAACTCTGGTTATCTCAGCATTCGGAGCACACGTGCTATCAGTGTTGTCCATCTTGTTAGTATGATGGACCATGGAGGAATTCACTGGGTCTGTTTTGATGGAGAGTTGTAGCAACAGCTTGAAACTTTCCCTGGCAGGTCTTGAGGCATGGAAAACTTTGCTCTCCCCAACCCCTTGAGAACAAGGAAAGGGAAGGAAGGAACCAGGGAAAGTGTAGGGGGCAGCGTGTAGTGCCAAGAGAGCAGTAGTGGTTGTATTTGCCATGAGGTCTAGGGGAAAAGTCAGTGTGCTGTGTCCTGGGAAAAGGGTAGTTTGAATTAAGTCTAAAAGTCTCTCTAAGTAGATCTAAAAATTGGACTGAAGTGGTGTACCAAGGTGCTCCAGGTACCCTGAGCAGGTGGCTCTGAGTTTGGATCCAAATCTGTTTATCCTTGTGAGTGCATGTAGACAAGCTGCTGCCCCACAGTCTACAATGGGGCAGAGGGCAGTGACTGGAGGGGGTGCCCAGGGTCTCTGGGATACTTTCAGATTGTGTGACCAAAATCTGATAGAGGCTGGCATATGCTGTCTACTAGCAAGGAGGGAAGCAGCTGGGTGATTCCTTTTAGCTCCTGGCCCCCTTGGCAGTAGCAGAAGGGACTGTGTCATGCCTTATCCTGAACTCTAGTGGGGAAAGGTAGGGGTGCGGTGACTATCAACACATGGTCTCTGCTTTGCTGACACATTTTATTAATTTTAAGTTCCATACTGTCTGGGTTTTGAAAATGTAAGCATCTGCCTTTGAAGTACTGAAGTCAAAGTGCATTGGGAATGGAAGCAGAATGTTCTTTCTTTGGCAGACTTGAGAGAGATGGGCATTACTGGAGAGGGAGTCAGGGGTGCCTCAGCAAAATGTCTTTTCTTTTCATCCTGCCTTTGATTTGTGTTTCTAAGGCATCAGTCCCATAGTACTGACTTGGGAGCATTAAAGCGATACTAATAATATTGCTGATTACTAGTAATTAAACCTATGGGGAAGTCAGGCGTGGTGGTGCACACCTTTAATCCCAGCACTTGGGAGGCAGAGGCAGGTGGATTGCTGTGATTTTGAGGCCAGCCTAGTCTACAAAGTGAGTCTAGGACAGCCAGGACTAACACAAAGAAGCCCTGTCTCAAAAAAAACAAAAACAAAAACAAAACTATGGGCATTTCTCACCAAATACCACCAGTGGGAACTCCAGCCAGATGTCGGTCAGACGGAAGACCAGGAAAGGTGTGATGATGCCACCGATGTCACACATGGAGGAACAGACAAGGACACCAAGATTCCTAAGTCACCGAAAACCAATTTAACACTTTAACTTCTTGTAGTAGTTACCTACCACTGTTTTCCCAGACACCCACTGTCCCCAAACCATTAAATGTCTGAGAACAGAAAACCATCAGTTCTGTTCATTTCAATGTGCAGAAACGATGTGTGGATGTAATCTCGCCCATGGCCTGCTTTGGTTAGCTATAAGCCTTCAGACTGGACAGAACATGATGTCTCCTTTTTCGTCTGTCACTTGACACCCATACCACGTCTGTGGTGTCCATAGACCCACTCAGCTGCTCTGGTCTCCCTCTGCATGGTGACCTTGCTCTTGAGTCCTGTGCCTTCTGAGCATTAGTCAGCCTGTAAGCCTGGGTGTGAGCCGTTGGCTACTGTCTTTGAATACCCACCTACCCACTCACCATGCTGAGAAGTAGGGCTCTCCTGCCGAAACCCAAGTGTTCCCACTCACCTGATGTATGTTGGGTAGAGCTCAGCATTGACCAGGCAGACCATCTCATAGGCCATGGTGATGCCCATTCTACCCAAGCATGCGATGGCAATTTTCAGCCCCTGTAGATCTGAGGGGACAACCCAGCAGTTAGGGTTGGCTTGCAAGGGTGAACTCCATATTGCAGAATGAGGCAGGGAAGCAAGAATAGTTCTCCACAGACAAACGTAATGACCTCGGCAGATCTGTCTGCTCTAGCCTTAGATGTAGCTTTAACATTCTGTGTGCACATGTGCCCACATGCATGTGTGTGTGGATTGGAGGTTGATGTCATGTGACTTTCTCAGTCAACCCACGTCTCATATAACAAGGCGGGACCTTTCACTTGAACCCGGAGGTTGCCAGTTCAGACTGTGTGGCTAGCCAACTTTAAGTCTTTGTCTCCTGAGTGCTGGGACCCTACCTACCATGCCTGCCAGCATGTATGTGGGTTCTGCGATCTGAATTCTGGTCCTCACACTTGCACACGAAGTGCTTTACGCACGGAACCATCTTTCTAGGACTAACGGTCTCTCTAAAAAAATTGTGGAACTGGAGAGATGGCTCTCTGCTTAAGAACACTTGGCTGCTCTTACAAAAGACCCAGGCGTGGCTCCTAGTACCCACAACAGGCTTCTCACTACTGTCTGCAACTCCAGTTCCAGGGGATCAGATACCCCCTCATGTACCTATGTGCACACACCCACATACAGACATACATAAAATATACATATGCATAAGACATTTTAAAGTAAGTTTAAAAGGTGTAGCTTAGGCTTATAGCAACTTAAAGAAAAGCTTCCCCACCGGCATGCATATGGCCTCCTCTGTTACCAATATTCCTTCTATAGCAGCTGATGAATCTGCACTGATAAACCATGGTCACCCCAAGTCCATCGCAGGCCCAAGCAGCCACTCTTAAGTGAGTCTGGACACATGTTCCTGCCATTATGTCACATACTGCGTTTCCTTGTCCTGAAAGTTCTCTGCCCTTTGGCCTTCCCCCCCATCCTGGACATTCCATTCTACCTCTAAGTTATTTGTATCCCAGTTTTGTTTTGTTTTGTTTTTCTCGAGACAGGGATCCTCCATGTAGCCTTAGCTGACCTGGACTCGCTTTGTAGACCAGGCTGGCCTTGAACTCACAGTGATTCGCCTGCCTCTGCCTCCCAAGTGCTGGGATTATAGGCGTGTGCCACCACCGATTGGCTTGTAACTCAGCTTTTGAAGGTAGCAGTGTTACACCAGTTTCCAAAGCCAGGGTACCATCATAGAGGCCATCCCTGAGAACCAGTAGTCTGTGGATGTGTTGTAAGTGATTGCTGGTCTATGATGGCATAAAACGAAGCTCCATGTGGCTGAAAGGATTGTTCCATGGCCTTTTGCCCCACTTTTGCAAACAAACATTTCATAAGGAAAGCCATATGAGATAGTTGCTTATGGCATGGGATTCCCCCACCCCCCGCCGCCCATGTACAGTGCAGGACTATACAGCAGTCAAGGGACTTTCCGGAATGTTCTAGAGCGAGGCTTGTGCTGGGCCTGCTCTCCTCACACCCCCTGCTCTCTGAACTTACCATCGGGGATAAAAACCGAAGCTAGACAGGCTGCTCCTGCCACCATATTTGCTGCAGCCCAGGGATAGCGGCGACCAACCCGGTCTATGGTGAGGATGATGATGAAGGCAGCTGGAAATTCTACCAGGGCGGAGTAAAAGAAATCCAGGTAGATGTTGCCCCCTGCGAGGCCCATGTGCATGATGAGGCCCTGGTAGAGAACAGAGCTCGTGAACCTGAGCAAAGAGGAGAGCCAAGGTCAAATGGAGCCCCGGATGCACACATTCCTGCCAGGAAAGGCTGTGGGGGAGGTTGGAGGGTTGGTGGTGGATGACCTTTGCTTGTGGCCTTTTCTCTAACATCCCATCTGTGCCATTGTTTTTATACCCACTGCTTTACTGTGGCTGGAGGGACATGAGAAGCAGAAACAGTTGGGGGACATCCCATTCACTGGCCCAGGGAGAAGCTGAGGAGTCCTGATGGAATGATTTAGGGAATAACCGTAGCTCGTGGTTGTCAGTTATTTCTTTCCTTATATTTTATGTATTTGTGTGTGTGTGTGTGTGTGTGTGTGTGTGTGCATTTAATGTAATGTTATTTATATATTTTTGTATGTGTTATGTGAATTTAATGTTATTTATATATTTTGTGTGTATTTAATTTAATGTTATATATATGTGTGTGTGTGTGTGTGTGTGTGTGTGTGTGTGTATGTGTGTGTGTATTGTTTTTTCTGTGGTGAAGGTATATGTGTAGGCCAGAAGTTGATATCATGCACTCCCTCTATTTCTCTCCACCTTACTTTAGAGCCAGTGTCTCTCACTGAACCTGGAGCACGCTGATTGTCTAGGCTGACTGTCCATCAAGCCCCAGGGATCCTCTGACTTCACCTCCCTGGCACTTGGATAACAGGCACATGCCTTTAAATCCAGCTTCTTATATGATGTTGGGGATCATGTCTCCATGCTTGCATGCTGGGTACTTAACCCACCCAGCTACCTTTAGCCTCTTTGTGGTCTTCTAAAGTGTTTTGGATGCGAAGACTTGACTATTTAATTCAAACTTCATGAACCTGAAGACACAAGGTATGTGGCATCCCTTTTCAATGGTTTCTTCTCTGGCCTGTCGTCACAAGGGGCCTTCTGGCAGGGTTTTTTTTTTTTTTTTTTTTAAATTCTGTTGACTTAAAATTATGGAAAACCCGAGGCTGACGGGCAAGAGTCAGTATTCAGAGAGGGAAAGGAGAATGTGGCCAAAGGTCAAAGCTGCCTGTGCCATGCAGTACTGTGACAAATGTGGCTTCTGCCAGTAGGGACAGGCCTTTCTGCAGGCAGTGTGAGTGGCAGTGATCCCTGGGGGGGGGGGGAACAGCCTCCTCAGAATGGGATTCATCATACTGATACCCACAGCTCTGAGAGCACCTGTGCACAGCCAGTCCTGAGGAGCTCTGTCCCTGCATTGTAGGGTCAGTGCTATCTAATCCATACATCTCTGCATGGTTTGTTTATTTGTTTATTTTGTTTTCTCTTCCAAGTGAAAAAAAGGGGTGGGGAGCCTTTCCTCCCTAGCTTTGTATACCTGTGGGGGTCTGCACTTAGGATCAAATAATCTATGAGAATGCTTCTCAATTTGGATTATATCAGAATCACTTGGAGAGTTAAAAGCAAAACAAACAAACAAGAAAAACAAACCAACCAACCTACTGGTTGCTGGGCCACAGGCCAGAGCTCCTTAAATATATTTATATTCCTAACTGCTTTTCACTCAAGAAATTTTTATGAGACTCTGAGTATATAGGCATGTAAAGTAGGCCTAAAAATCCAACATTTACTGATACTATTAAGAAATTTATTTTAAAACAATTCTTTGGTTTTGGTTTATACATAATTTTACCATTTGTTAAGATGAAAGCAAATTTGTATATTAATGACATGGATATGCATGCTTATTTTAAAAATATTTATGCTCAGTTTGCGTGTAGTGGTGTTTTGCCTGCATGTAAGTGTACTGTGTGAGGTCTGGTGTCCATGGAGGCCAGAAGATAGCGACCAATCTCTGGAAACTGGAGTTACAGACAGTGTGAACCACAAATGTGGAAACTGAACCCAGGTCTTCCTCAAGAGCCACAAGTACTTCCAACCTTTGAGCCATCTCATCAACTCCATATTTATTTTTATGTAAATAATTAAATATTGATTGAGTATTTGATGCTGCAGGACCAAGTGCATCCTCAATTTTTTTTTTTCAGAACCAACCGATACTTTTATAATTGCCAATCAGAGAATGCCACTTCATACGATACACAGTACAAAATACATCAGAAGTGTGCCACAGACCACTTCAGAAATTGTTGGAAACTTTGTCCCTATCCCAAGCCAAGGTTCACATTTGTTTGAAGACAATGTTATCAGCCAAATCTGCTATCTGTGAGCTCCAGGTCAGCATCCTCTGTTGATGCCAATTTGGGGTGATAATTTGAGGGTGTGTTTTTCCTTTATTTTTTTTTCCTTTCTTTAATGTGAGTGACTGTATTTGAATGAATGCAGAAGAATTTTAAGTTAAAGGAATGCCTTACCAATTATACATCAAGATCAAAGTGTGTTTCCTTATCTGAGGAGTTCTGACCAAGTCAAGGAAGGAAGGGCTCAGTTTCTCACCAGCATCCTCATCTGCTCGCAGGCTCTAGGAGAACAAGAAGAAGGTGTTTTCTGTTAGAAGGGGCTTTGGGTCCCCAAGAGAATACCAGCTGCACTTACTGTGTTGGCCTGTGTCGGCCACAGAGCACACTGCCTTATTTACTCTTTACCCTCGGGTCTGTTTTTCACTCCATTGTACAGCAGGGAAGCTGGGACATAGAGCAGTTAGATAGATCACGCATGCATGTGATTTGTAAGGTATGCTGGAGTCCCATGGAGCCCCAGCTCTGTGGTCCTGAGTGACTCATCTGGACCCCTCTGAACAGGAAGGAAGCTCAGGCCTGAGACTGACATTGAGGCCAGTGCTAGCATCACTTACAGCTCTGTAGGAATAAAATACCAAGGAGGCCCAGGAGAAGGTGCAGCAGTTAAAGCTCTTTGGCGAACAAGTATGAAGACTAGAGATCAGATCCCCAGAATCAATCTAAATGCTAGGTGGGTATGGTTCCCAGCCTGTAATTCCCAGAGCAAGTTGGCTAGCAAGACTAGCCTAATCAGTGAGCTCTGGGCTTGATTGAGAGACCTTGCCCCAATGGAATAAGGTGGAACAGTGATCAAAGAGAGTTATTGACATCAACCGTAGGTCTAACACTCTCGCCCCCAGTCTCTGGGTCTCTCAAATCAAAAGTCATGTAACTAGCAGCATCTTACAGTTAATCCATGTTATATTCTCACCCAGAAATTATTTTCGTGACATAATTATTTTTCTTTTGAAACAGAATCTCTGCCTGGGCTAGCCTTAAACTCGCTATTGTAGCCAAGGATGACTTCAGCTGCTGAGCCTCCTGCCTCCACCACCTCCACAACGCTAGTTACCAGGCACGCGCACACAAAGCTTTTCATGCAGGGCTGGGAATTGAACCCAGGCCTTTATGCATCCTAGGCAAGCACCGTGTCAACTGGCCTACACCCCAACCCCTGACACACTTTTAATTCAATCCGTTTCCCTTTTCTGGTCCCATCAGACTAAAAGGCCTGAGTTCAGGGTGGGGAAGGGCAGTAAAGGAAAATCTGAAGCAGACCAAGTGGCTACATCCAAAATGCTTACAACTCCGTGACGTCTTTGTGTTTAGAGTGCTGCTGTGTGGGTCTAGAGTCTGACCCGGGCATGCAGGAAACAGAACAACACCCACGGAGGCAGAGCAGCCAGCGAAACCCTGAGCTGCACAAGATAGAAACAGCTCCTTCTCGGACTTGTGAAAAAAAAAAAATCTGGCTCATGTTTGAGCCCGATGTTTGCTATCTGTTTAGTCTCCCAGGGAACACAAGTCTCTATTGTGTTTTTGTATAGCGAGGCCAAAATGCAAGGGCATGGGCCCCGTGCCTCTCTCCTTCGATGGTTAGCACATGTGGCATGTTTTCTGTACGCTTCCTTCCCACTATCCCCCCCCCCCCATTTGACACCCAAGGCCTCAACTCACCTGAACAGAGACTGGCACTGATTTTCCATTTTTCTTAGCAATGTGCTTAATTATCTTCATGGCTTTTGCATTTTTGTTCTGGGAGATCAGCCATCTTGGAGATTCGGGTATGCACCTAGGAGATAAGGCAGGGGAGGGGTACCTTGCTGCCTCACCATCGCCAGTGTGCACAGTTGCGTCTCTGTGAGTGTATTGCACAGGGAGGTTCAGTTGGATCCACCAAGGATCCCAAGAATACTGTGCAGGGCGCGTGAGGCTCTGTCCTCCCTTGAGAGCTGACTTAAGTCAGCACATGACCAGGAAGCCTTCGGGCCTCCTCCTTAGAGGCTCCTAACCTGAATATTAGCCTGCACCCTGCTTAGCAGCTCACTTGCTAATATTCAGGTTAGGAGCCTCTAGGGGGGAGGGGGGGGGAGGGGCGAGGAGGGACGAGGAGGGGGAGGAGGGGCGAGGAGGGGTGAGGAGGGGTGAGGAGGGGCAAGGAGGGGGCAAGGAGGGGGGAGGAAGGGGCAAGGAGGGGGGAGGAGGGATGAGGAAGTGGGAGGGGTGAGGAGAGGTGAGGAGGGGGCAAAGGGGGCAAGGAGGGGCAAAGAGGCATGGGCGGGCCTGAGAGCTAAGGTCAACAAATAAAGGTGGGAGTTGGAAATCATCATGGAAGGAAGCAAGGATGTTTATGATATATATGATATGTACACACATATATTATATATTAAATATTATGTGATACACGGTAGTTATATGATTATATAGCTATATATTATAGATAATATATTACATGTTATTAGTTCATGCTGTCTGAATATATTATATATAAACATATATGTATACACATACATACATACATATATTTATTTATGCTGAACAAATAAGGTAAGCTTCTCAGGTCAGGCAGTGGGCAGAATTCAGAAACTGGACTGAATGGTTTGAGCTTGCCCTAGATGGCTTAAGAAGGCCCTGAAAGTCCTAGGATGCTACTCTAAGCAAGGGCCCTGTATCCTGACCTAGAAGGCTCAAGTAGCCAAGGCAAGTCCCCAAGGGTCTTTGTCTTGAAATGCTCAGAGCAGTCAAGGGCAGGTTGAATGGAGGTTGGGGTGGGAAGGGTGGGCAGCCGCCATCTTGGAAGCTAGATGGGCTGGGCTCACAGGCACAAGAACTGGAAGTCTTGGTGGCTCACTGCTTTGGGAAAGGTAGGGCCTAGTGGAGTTTGGGCAGTCACTGGGGCCTCACTGTGGGGTGCCTAGGACAGGAAGCCACCACAGAGCCTGGTATACTATCTGACCTACAGAGATGCAGCCATGGGTTACCGATGTTGAGGAGGCCCCACCAGGACTGGGAAGTAACGGATGGAGGTACCAGGGGAGATGAAGATTAACCAGACCTCCTGCCTGCGGCCACTTCCCTCACATATACCCTGAAGCTCCCTTTCTCTACTGTGGTACCAGCTCGCTGATTTATCTCCTTCCTTTTGTTTTTTACACATGTATATGTGTGTTTGCATGTGTGTGGGCCTATGTGTATGTGGCTCTGCTTGTGCCTGTATGTGGAGGTCCGAGGCTGGTGTTGGGAGACCCTCCATTGCTCTGCCAGACTCTTTCAGCTGAAACCACAACTTGCCAACATGGCTAGTCCAGCTAGCTGCTGTGCTCTAGGGATCCCCTGACTTTTCCTTTCAAGCTCTGACACAACAGATGGGTTGCCACATCTATCCAGCATTTACACAGGTGCTAGGGAGTCTGAACTCAGGTCTTTGCACTTATGTGGAAAGCACATAGCCTTCTCTCTAACACCAGCATCTCTAGAGTTCTAGTTCTCTGTCCTTCATCTCGTAACTCAATTCACATGTTAGAGCAAGTCCATCTGTTCACACGCAAGCAAGATGTACATGCAATGTACTTGAATTCTGGATTTCTAAATGCCACGGGTCCTGGATATCTGTACATGACCTGCCTTTGGCATCTCAACTTTGACATATCCAAGGCTCAACTCATCATCTAGAGAGCCCCTCTAACCACCTTGCTGGTTAGATGATGGAGTAATGAGCATATTTTACTAGCCTGTATAACTCAGGTTTATCAGTATGGTCTAGCTGGATTGCCGTGTCGGCTTTTTGCTGTGATGATTGCCTGAAGATGTCTGCCTTGGTCACAGCTATGGGGAAGTAGTGATGTAATCATTTGCCGCTCTGCCTGTCCATCTCAGAGTTTTTGTAAAGGAGTAACCGAATAGCAAAGGGCCACATTGTTGACTTTTTAAGGGGTGTGCCATCCAAGCTGGACCCCAGCTGCTGGGAGCGAGACATCAAGTAAGTAACATGAGATGAAAGAAACAAGTCACAATAGTCTTATGTCCCAAGCTGCCAGACATTGCCTTTCCAGCAGGGGACTGTGCAGTTTTAATTTTATCAACATGGTCTTGGCTTCTTTTTGAAACAGCCTTGTCATTTACAAGCAGGGTGGTTCATTGGATGAAATAGATTACCCTGTTGTATCTTCTTTTCGTTCCCCAGGAGACTTACCAGAAATAGAGCAGGAAGCAGAAGTTCGGCAGAGTCACAGCAAATTGCAGCCACCTCCAACGGGGAATCACGTAGGCCACGCCCGCTAATATCAGGAGCCCAATGGTGAAGGCGACTTGGTAAAAAATCCCCACTGTTCTTCGATAGCCCAGCCCAACAAATTCTGTAACTACAAAAAAGAAGCCACGTGGTCAGTGAGATGAGCCAAAGCAGGCTTCCAACCTTAGGGCAACCAGCTGAAAAAATATAAGCTTAATTTAGAATTTTCTACACAGCTCTCCAAATAATTTAAAGTGTTTGTGTGTGTGTGTGTGTGTGTGTGTGTGTGTGTGTGTGTGTTGGACATTTTGTTGCACCTCTTGTTATTGTATTAATTATAAACTCGCATTAATTGAACCATATTAACAAAATGAACAAATCTGTTTGATTTACAGAAAAAATTTCAGGCACAAGGCTGGGCATGGTGTCTCATACCTATAATCCCAGTACTAGAGAGGTAGAGGCAGGGGAATTTTTGCAAATTCAAGGCCATTCTGGATTACATACATGTTTATGTATTAAAAAAGAAAAACCAAAGTAGCAACAATAACAACAACTACAACAGCGTTTCCGGGGCTGAGCGATTGCTCGGTGGTTGATAGCACGTGCTGCTTTTGCAGGGGACCTGAGTTCAGTTCCCAGCACCCATGTCAGGTAACCCACAACCACCTCTAACTCTAGTTTCACGGGATCTGATACCCTCTTCTGGCTTCCACAGGTACCTGTTCCTGTGTGGCATATACACATGCACACACATACAGAAATAAAATAAAACAATATTTTTAAAATTTCAGGAATGAATGTAACTATATTTCACACAAATTTTGCACAAAAACTGGGCAGTGGTAATGCAAGACATGAACAAATGAATTAAAAACTGAATTTGGGTTATAGATACTTCATATATAAATGAACATTTACGTGAAAGTTGCTTTCTTACAGAGATAAATAATTATTTTGTAATTATGTTTATTTATGCGACAGACAGAAACCTTGTGGTGGGCAGTAATTAGCTAGTACTAGCCTGCTAAAATAGCCATTTAAACAATTTCAAGAACTTTTTCAACAACTCATTTTTTTTTCAAATGAGTTGTTAAATACATATCTATTTGAAACCTTCATGGTGGGAGGTGAGTAGTTAAAGCTTAGACAATAGAGAACATACAACTCAGGATTCTTATATCCTTTCAGAGTCAAGTTACCAGCCACCACTGCACATGGAGGGAAAGTCAGCTTTATGTACGGTCACACGTCTGCGTCATGACAGACATATAAGGTCTGTGTGCGCTGGGAGCTAGGACACAAGTCGTTTCCATGTGACAGACATACTAAAATTGGAATTTCACGTGTCCCAGATTCTTGGCTTTAAAAGTCTCACAAACCTGCTTTTAAAACTATTTTAACTATTTCTAGCCCAACAGACATACATGTTAAACCTATTTCTCTAAGTTACTGCAAGCCATGTGAAATACTTTCAAAAGGCTGGTTTAATTAAATGAAATGGCACAGGTGTTCGACCAATGCGAGTGTCTGTCTTTCAAAGAGGCTGGGGTCCTGGGTTGGGCTAGGGAAATGTAGGGTGGGGGCGGGGAGGAGCTACGAGGTGGGCATCAAGGACTTGACATTCACAGAGACTCTGGACAAAATGAGTGGTAAGAGGCTGAGACCGATGACGAAATGTACATCTGTACAGTTGATTTCTATGCAGTACGTCCTAGAAGCCAAATTATGGATAGAATAGCTGTGTGCACCAAGTTCTTCATTCACCAGCCGTTTATTATTTGTCTTTTCTGGAAGGAATAATGTTCTCTCTCTGCCTTCAAATTTCCCCAGATTCATGTTACCAGGTAAAATTATATAAGCACATAATTTTATTTACCTCTTGTGCAATGAAAGCTTCAGTATTACTCCCTTAATCCCCAAATGCAGCTGAAGGGGGCGTCATGGGGGTTTCTAAGCTTTAAATAGGTGCTAATTTTCCTCAACTGCTGGATAGCTTCTGGGCTACAGAATTAAGCCTTTGTACCCCAAGGACCTTAACCGCAACTCCGGCTCCCAGGGAGTAAATTATACCCCAGACTTTGCAGCTCACTCTCCACTTTTCTCTCCACTCCAGGACATAGAAAGGTGCTGCCAGCAAGGAAGGGGGGCCTTCCCACCTCAGTTAGCCTACCTCAGATAACCCCTCATGGGCATGCCAAAGCCTGTCCCCTGGCTCATTCTAGATCTTTCTGAAGGACCAAGGCCCACCGCCATGTTTGTGTTCCCAGCTTCCCTGCATGTAAGCCTAAGTGGTTTATCAGAGCAGATGAGATACAGTGAAAAATTCTCTCACATGTCAGCACATCTCCTATCTTGCTGTCTTTTGTCTGCATAGGTTTGGTAGGCTAGACTGTTTCTCCATAGAACACTCTAGGGTTCAGAAACCAAATATTCTAAAAAAGCTAATAGGACTCTGAGTGGTGTGGCAATTCTGCCTCTATATTTTGTTCATTGGAGAAACAGAGCAAATTGATTGAGTGGTTTAAAAAAATTCTTTTTTGTGGGGGAATGGGGTCCAGGACAGGGTTTCTCTGTGTAGACCTGGCTGTCCTAGAGCTTGCTCTGTAGACCAGACTGGCCTGCCTGTGCTAGGATTAAAGGCATGTGCCACCATCGTCTGGCTAAAAAATTCTTTAAGTACAGAATAAAAGTCGACATTGTCTTTCTAAACAGGTTCCACGTGACTATAAGTCCCCATGTGCATCCCATAGCACCCCAAACCTTCTTACTCAGGATGTAGCCAATTAACCAGCCTGCTTTGCTGACCAGTCCTTGGAGAAAGCGAAACACCAGCATCCAGGCATAGTTGGGAGAAATCGCCATGAGAACGCCAGAGGTCGCATTGATGAGGATGGTGACCAAGAGGCAGAACTTTCGGCCAAACCTGTGGAGAAGAACCAAGGAAGGGCGTGGCATTAGCTGGTGTGTTATTACTTCTCCTTGCGCTGTGGGGAAGTGCCCGGTAAAGGTGGCTCGCGGATGGAAGAAAAGGCTTATTTTGGCTCACAGTTCTATGGTATAGCTCGTCATAGACGGGCAGTCAGAGCAAGGAGCTCGAAGCAGCTGGTCAGCTTGCATCTGTAATCAGGAAGCAGAGAGCAGGGGCAGCTGCTACTTAGGTCACTTGCTCAGCCAGGGCCCCCAGCTCATAGAAAGGTGATGCGCAGCGTCAAGGTGGATCTTCCCTCCTCAGTGAACTTACTCAACCCCTCATAGGCACACTTCTGCCTTCTAGGTGATTCTAGGTTCTAAAAAGGTGCCAAGGTCAGCCATCACAGTTGGACTCATGAACACTGGAGAAAAGTCACAGACATTATAAAGCTGGGATCAAAATCCGAGTTAGTTCTGAATTCTAGAGGTGTCAACACACATACACACATGCACATATGCCCTAATACACACACACACATGTACACGCAAATGCACATGTCCATATGCATCCACATGCACACACATATGCATGTGCACATGCACACACGTGTAGGCACACACACATGCAGGCACACACACATTCACATAGGCATGCACTCATGCACACATGTGTAGGCACACACACATGCAGGCACACACACATTCACATAGGCATGCACTCACACATGCCCTCATATATACACACACACATGCACATGTACACATGCATACACACACACATATGCACATGCACACACATGCACGCACACACATGCACGCACACACACTGAGCCCTGACTTCAGCTTTGTTTACAACCTTTGTGAAGCTACATGGGTAAATGTAAAGCTCATCGAATGCCCTTCACCCAGGCCCTGTGGCTGTTCTTCTGGGAGAGATTTCTGCCTCCCAGACGCCCTGTATATAAGTCTAGTCAGATCACAGAGCTATGAGCTGAGGCTTGGTTCTAAGTCCCAGCCAACTGCCTGCCTACCTAAGAAAGTTTCCACGTTGGTTTCCCACAGTTGTCATTGTGTTTGTTATGAAGCATCCTGGTGGGATGGTTCCCATAGTTTTACTTAAAGAACTCAGCCCTCACCAGTTGTCCAAGAAAATGGAATAGAGGGAAAAGCCGATGACTGGAGGCTAACCGACCCCACCGCTTACTGTGATGGAGGGTAAGTTACTCAACATCACCACATTTCTTCACATTGGAAAACAAACCCTAACTGGTTATCTGGAAAGGGGGTTCCATGAGGTATTAGATAGAGAGACATCAGGACTTTGTCCTACTTGCCCACAAAACTATGTTCTGGTTTGTTCCCTCAAGAACTCGTGCATTAAGAACCTGGTCCTCAGTGTGGCCATGGTGGGAACCAGTGAGTTCTAAGGAGGTGCAGCCTGTTGGGAGGTGCCTAGGTCATTGGGGACCTGCCCGCAGAAGGGAACAGAGAGGTTTTCTGGGGTCTTCAATCCATTCTTGGTATGCTTGTGTATATATATGTGTATATGTGTGTGCATATACGTATATGCATATGTTTGTGTGTGCATGTGTGTGTATATGTGCATGTGTGCAAATATATGTGTGCACATATGTATATGTGTTTATGTGTGTGTGTGCATATATATGTGTGTGTATACATGTGTGCATTTGTTTTTGTGTGCGTATGTGTTTGCATATATGTGTTTGTGTGCATGTGGAAGCCAGGGGCTAGCATCAAGCATCATTCCTCAGATGCTGTTTAGCTTGCTTTTTGAGATAGAGTCTCTCCCCTACTAGTAAGTAGGCTAGGCTGTCTGTCTGGCCTAGGGTTTCTGCCTCCCCAGTATTGGAATCCATGGCTATACAACCACGCTTGGGTTATTTATTTATTTTATTGTATGTGTATGAGTGGGATTTTTTTTCCCTAAGACATTTCCTAAGAAGTCTGAGTTAGTAGCTTGAGATACCCCTCTTCCACTACTACATACACTGTAGAGTAATTTAAATTATTTAATGAAAAATAGACAGAGCCAGAGAGGCTGGGTACCAGTTTGGGGTATCCTTTAGCTTTCTACTATTCAATATAGGGGTCAGGACCTCTCAGATTGGGGGAGGGGTAAACAGCATCATTTGGAAGCTGGGTAGAGGTGCAGAGCCCCAGGCTCACCTAGACAGATCGGTCATGGCCTGACCTATATTAAAGTCTGGGGTGACTTTTATGTTCATTAATATCTGGGAAGAAATGCTTCGATTCCACCCTGCCTCAGTTTCTTCCTCTGTAAATGGTAAGTAGTAAAATCCACTTTACAAGGCTGCCATAATCCCAAGTAAGGACAAATGAAGGTGCCTAGTGCAAATGCTCCTGTGTGTAGTTGGTGGCGAGTTTGTCTCCAATGATTCTAAACGTTTGGTTACAATTGACCACAGCCCAAAGGCTCCACTTTGAGCCGCTTCTACTGGGACAGAATTGCAAATTACGTGTTAAGCATGGCAGTTATTAAAATTCAACTGACACATACAATTTAAATAAGTTACATTTAAACAAAGGAAGAAACAGGCGTACAACGTGTTATGCCCTACTTTGCTTATTATAACTGCTCTCCGGAGCCTCTGAGGCTGTCTACGTTCACTGCGCTGCCCTGACACACATGCTGCTTCTGGGCACCTGTGATGGACAGATCCCTCCAGAAGCTTTGCTATCAAATGCCTGAGAACACACCACCAAATGGAGCCCTTGTTATTCCTTACTAGAGAACCATACTTGGAACTGATGCACAATCGCTTTTCTGTGTGTCAGGTGACATTCAAAACCCTCCTCTGGGAAGTTGTGAGAGAGGAAATAAATAAGGCTTTTTAGGAAACAACCAATTTCAAAATCTATGCCACAAACTGACCCAAGAAAATTTGATTTTTCTTCAAGACATTGTATTTTCCTTCCTTCCTTCCTTCTTCCTATCTTTTCTCCCTTTTTCTTCCTTCTTCCTTCCCTCTTTTTCCTTACTCCCCACCTCCCCACCCCCACCCCAGTATTATTATTTGGATAATTTCGAAATATCCTCCTGGCTTTCTTCTAAACATCATGCCCAATCAGCTATTAGGGCATATTTTATTTATTTGAAGGGAGACAATATATTTTATTTTAATGTTGGTTACCATGTGTGGATAAAATGGGCTTCCATGACATTCTTGACTTATTTCATGAAGTCTAAAGCCAGTAGTGGGAATTAAACATGCAGAAGACACAGGCAGGCATGTCTTTTTTTTCCTAGTCATGCTTTGTCCTCTTGCATGCATGTGAAGAAAGCTCAGTCACCAGCAAAACTCCAGGTAGCTTTGGGGAAAGAACCAGAGACTCACTGAAGGCCTCCAGGGGAGCCATATGGAGTAACAGCTTTCTAGATGTTTCCTGCATAGGAGGAACAGGCTGATGAGCTCACTTGAGGGGGAGGGGAACTGGCGGGGTTCTTCTCCAGAATGCTCTGTGAGGAGGGGTTGGACCTGGCCTAAGTGAGTGGGATGAGAATCATTAACAGGCTCCTACGGCCTACTGAGTGAGGCTGTCACCTGCATGCGTGACAAGTCCTGGAGATCTGGTGTTAATGTCCACCTTGGTGTACCAAGGAGTGGATGAACCAGGAGCTGCCTGGCCTGTGGCCAGTGAGTGAGGTTGGACCCTGGACCTCCCATTAATGTGTCTGTCTTAACTTCTCTGGGCAGCGTGCAAAGAGTTACCCTCAGTTCTGTGTAATCACAATAAAAACGAATGAGCTCCCGCCTGCCTCACAGCCTCCCACAGCCAGTCGCAGGAAGAGCCTCGCCAGAGAAGCTGAGCAGACAGTTACAAACGCATTGCGACTTTTGGCACAGTGCCTCCTCCTCCACTGATCCTCCCTCCTGCTGCCAAAGAGGCCCCAGGCTCTTGTAAAGCCAGTACATTCTTACGAGCCTTTAATTCCTCTGCAGTTTTGACGCCAGCTTGATGTATAACCGAAGAAAGCTGTCTTACATTTAGATTGTAGTCGGAGTCGAAAGATTGTTGCGGGAGGCCTGAAAAGGCAGCGGAGCACAGGACGCAGTCGCTGCGTATTTCTAAGTCAAACATGTTTATATTTATATTTGTTTAATATGGCCATTATTAAGAGTTATATACACTTGTAACTAAATTTCATTGAAAACAAGTGCAGTCAACACGTAAAGTGTATCGCTTCCTACTTGTGTTATCACGTCTGGTCATGTACTCGCTGTACTTAGGTGATAGGAATGCTACTTCTAGCCCGTCTTTCTGTATACACACATACAGACCATACAAACTAGCATCATAGTATGTAGTATGCATGCAAATACACAGGTGCATATCAATATGCTTTTAGGTTGCTGGCAATTAGAATGGTGCTGTCTTGGAGTTCAGTGCCTGGCTTATGGAAAGCGCTTTGCACATGGTAGGGGGGGCACTATGAATATTGTATCATTAACTCCGATACCCAGGTATCCACAATCTCACTCCTCTCTCTGTTGAGGACTCTCCTTACTAGCTAATGGTCATCTGCAGAGCAAAGATGTCTGCTATAAAGAACTTCCTAAACTGTATTCCAAGTCTTATCTTTATACCCAACAGGTAAGTGTAGCCATTACTCTTCCTCGAAAAGGAAGTGTCTGTCTGTCTAGAGCAAATGGAGACCATTGCAGGAAACTGTAACCGGACACAATGCAAAGGTCAATGGATGATGGGGCACCCAGCCCCAGTGAATACACCTGCAGCACAGTGCACACATCTGTGGCTCAAGGAACATGATGGAAAAGGTCTGGAAAGACTGTAGGAGCCAGAGGACCAGGGCATCTAAAGTATGCAGTGTGACTGCCTCTTTTTAGAAATGGCTGCATAGACAAGATGCAGACATTGACAATATCAGTAGACATAGTAACCCGGGAGGGGGAAACAATCTCACCGGTCCCCACCCCTAGACAAAGAACTAGAGGCAGCGAAGACTGAGAATTAGCCTCTCCCGGGGATGAGCTCCTTAGCTGCTTGTCCTGGTTGGCCCTGAGACCATATACACACAACAAAAACAGGCACAGCCGGTTGTATTTATATATTTGTTCATATGTGTGTGTTAGCAACAATAATCGAAGAAGAGGAGGGTTTCAGTTTGAGAGTTTTGGGGGACACTGGAGGGACTGGAGGGAGGAAAGGGAAGGAGGAGGATGAAATAATAGATGAGTCAAGAAGGTAAAAAAAAATCAATGGATAAATGCAATGCATAAAAATATGAAAATTAAAAAAAATTTTATACAGTGAGTAGGAGTCCACAGTGGTGATAGGCCAGAGCCAGGAGGCACAGCTTGGCCAGTAGAGAGACTAAATACAGACAGATGGAGCCAGAGGGCCTAGAGATGGGGTTTCTGATATATGAAAATTAGCTGGCCCATATGGATGGAGCTCACAGCTCCTGAATGCTCGTGACTGTGTTGGGGACAGTGAGGCCAAAGAAGAGACTGAGAACCACAAGAGGGTTTAAGCTGTTTGTTACCTTCTCTTCTAGCCCTGAACTGGTAGAGAGCCCGGAAGGAAAACCTCCTGCCTGGTGGTGGAAACCTCCTCCCCTGACCTCTGGAGGATCTGAGCGTAAAACATGAGTCATTATTATCAAAGCAGCTGAAAAAAAAAAAAATCCAAGATTATAAAAGCAACCACCATTAAGGTGGGTGGGAGTGAGCGGCCGTCTGTGTGTTTGGGGCAGGGAAGGGTTCACACAGGGTAGGTGAGCCCAAGTGCTGTCTGAACCTGTAGGTTATTTGAAAAGGCCCGCAGGTGTTTCACCTACCTGTCTGCCAGGTAGCCAATCCCCACCGCACCGATGAAAAACCCCACGTTCACTACTGACTGAAACAGGTCCAGCATCCAGGAGCGAGCGCACACCAAATTAAACTGTCCAGATGTGAGGAGCGGTCCAAGCCGGGGGGTGGGGGGGTTGGGGGATGGGGGATGGGGGTAGGGGGTAGCGTGGGTGGGGGTGGGGTGGGGGAGAGAAGAACGGGAGGTAGGGAGAGGGAGAAAATGCTATTAGAATCTCAGACACAAATCAGCTCAGAGATCTCACTGAATATTCCTAACTGGGAGTTCCTGGGAGCCGCAGGGGTTCAGCTGATTACTGTGTGGTACTTATCCGAACAGTTCTTGACCTGACTGCCAATAACCCAGCTGTGTCCTAACCCATGCTAATTATCTATACTCCTCCAAAAGACTTCTCCTGGAATCCATTTAGCATGCCATCTGGCGTGAGGCTGGCATTTGGCTAATTATTGCCTAATTATAGGCCTAAAGCAGGTTGTGACTCCGAGACAAAGCCATCTCCTTCCTTGCATTCGTAAGACACAGATGTGAGTGGAGGCAGACACTTGATACACAGCTAGTGAGGAAGTGAGCGGTGAGCATCTTTTAGCTACTTCATCCCCTGCCCCCTTTAAACAATAGGGGGATTCAAGGTGTCCTGCCAGATCGGTATGTTCGGTCGGGTTTGCTCTGAAGGCAGGTGCAGAGTGAACGGTGATCACCTGGCAGGCAAGCGATGGTCTTCCAACACTTTGTTATCTCTTACTCTGCCACCAAATTCTTCTGCTCTGGCCTCGGTTTCCCGACCTCTGTACAAAGGGGTGAGGCGAGTCACTCTGCAGAGCTGTTTTAGAGCAGCAGAGTGTGTTCGTTCCAGGAGCCTTGATGTGGTGTGAAGTCCATTTCAGGGCCCCCGCCCTGCCTTGCCCCATGAGGCTCTTCCACTGAAGGCCAGGCTAGCCTCACAGGACCCAGGCAGTGCCTTCCGACTGCTGCTTAACAGCTAGCTTCCTTTGTGCGTGCGGGACAATTCCACAGTAAGTTTCCATGCTTGCTGTTCTCTTTGTGGAATGAGGCTTCACAATTAGATCGCAAGTACGTGTGCGCATGCATGAATGTGAAGGTTTGTGTGTGCACAGGTGTGTACCCAAAACTAGGGGTCCAGAGTGGCCCCACTGGCATTTCTGAAGAGCCAATCTTACTTTTTTTCTTTTTGAGGTAGAGTCACTCATTGGCCTGAATCTGGCCAACTAGGTTTGGCTGGATGGCTAGCAAGCGTTGGGTCCCCAACTATCCTTGCTCTCCTAGGTGCAGGAAGTATGATCACATGACCACACCTGCATTTTTTCCTGTGGGTTCTGGAGATTGAACTCAGGCTCTCATGCTTACAAGGCAATACCCTCGGCCCTCGTCTGTATCTTCTTTTGTTTAAAACACTTATATTATCATGGTTTCTGTGTGTATAATGTGTGTGAGTAGGTGTGCACATGTTACTGCATGCATGTGGAAGTCAGAGGACAACTCTGTGGAGTTGGTTCTTTCTATTCGTTTTATGTGGGTTCTGGGATTGACCTCAAGTTGTCAGACTTGCATGGCACGTGCTGTGACCCTCTAAGCCATCTTGCCTTTCCCTGTGACTACACTTTTTAATAAAAATAATTGTGTCTGGGAGTGGTGGTGCATGCCTTTAATGCCAGCACTTGGGAGGCAGAGGCAGGTGGATCTCTGTGAGTTCGAGGCCAGCCTGGTCTACAGAGTGAGTCTAGGACAGCCAGGGCTACACAAAGAAACCCTGTCTTGAAAAAAACAAAGAAACAAAACAAAACAAAAAATAATTGTGTCATGGTCTAACCCCCAGCCCCAAAGTTTCCTTTGGGCATTTTGGCTACGCTAAAGAGGAAAAACTATTTCTGGAGAAAAGGGCATCTTGGGATACCCCTTAGCAGAACACATTTTGAGGGAGGGTCTGGTGACATTTGTGTGGTGGTGTAAGAGCAGGGCTATGGGCATCACTTTTTGGGCATCCCACTGTGTGCTTGCGTGTTGCTCACTGCTGAGAACTGCACATACCAGAATCATGCCTGTCAGCATCTGGGGAGCTCTCCCTTAACTACCTCAGGCAAGTGAGAGGCTGCATGTTTTTACCAGGAAACTAGGATTCTATAAGGCATACGGGTCCAGAAAGCACGTCTGGGCAAGTATAAGAACCATGTATTTCCTGGTTCTTCCTGGAGACAAACTTGATTATTTACTTTTTTTCCCCCCATCCTGATTGCTGAGCTCACTTACCTCAGTGACGATGGAGGAGCCGGGAGTGTCGTACACCCAGCCATGCTGGCAGGGGCTCAGGGGCAGGTGGCTCCTGTTGGCAGTCAGGCTGGACAGCGGGTCCACACAGCCAAGGGCGCTCTGGTTCCAATCCACCTCAAACTGCATGCACTGGCTGAGGTAGGAGGCCTGGCCCGCAGACCCCAGGCCCGGCACGGTGTAGTTTGTCTCCTCTGCCAGAGTCCAGCCGCATCGTTGGCTCAGCTCGGCCGCCCCGGGACTCCAGCAGCGGTGGTCAGGGGTGAAGCCCAGGAAGACGATGCCCACGTAGATGGGGGTGAAGGCACCCGAGAGCAGAGATAAAAGGAAAAATGTCTGTTTCTGGAAAAGGTGGAATTCCCCGATATGTTCTAGAATATCATCCACGGTCGGCATGGTTCCTGGAGGCAGCTGGTCCTGAGGCTTCACCTGCAGAGCTCAAAATGCTGCTGAAGGCGGCTACGGTCAGCTCAGGACGACTCTTGACCAAGAGTCAAAGGGTGAGCATTAGTTTATTTAGAGAGGGACCAGCCTTCGGGTCAGACTTTCCTTGGGCAGTCCAACTTCCAACTGTACCTCTCCAACGGGGGAAGACCTTGCTGTCCGGAAATGCCCAGAGCGGGCCCTGGAGTGTGATGTGTTTACTGTAGCCTCATTCTCTGTGAGCTCGCCTCTGCCTCACACCAGCACTACAAACAATCCTCCTCTGTATCCCACAGGGAGAAATCTGAGTCCCTTAACATCCCACAGCCGGTTAATCTTTCTCTAGCGCATTAAGTGGCCAGAAAATTAATACATACTAATGTCACCTACACAGCCAGCATCTCCTGCAAAGGTGTGATAGAGACGGCACATGCATTTGGTTGCACATGCACCAGGGGCTGGGTTCACCTCCAATATTCTTGAATGTTCTCCTGGATCCTTTTGTAAGTGACACACATGGGAGCAGCATGCTGTGGTGGCTTGCTTTGATTTCTCTCAGATTGGATCGTTTTTGACTTTTCAAAGGGTTCGCTCCAGTTTGGCATTCTTGCCTTTCAACCCTGATATGTACTTCCTCTTCATTCCCTTGTGAGGAAAGAATAACACATTTCACACACACACACACACACGCACACACACACATCAAGTGCAAATGTAGGGCATGGGTGGATTTGTTCAGTTGTCATTTTGTTGTTGTTGTAGGTTATTTCACCTGTGTTAATTACCCTAATGTGACAATGTTCCTTTAGGATGCTAGTGCATCCAAAGCCAGGTAAACAGGCAGTGTCTTTCCTACTGTACAGAAAAATCCCAGGGCACTGTGATGCTGCCAAGCAAAGCAGAGAAGGGTGGCCTGCTGACAAGCCTGCATGAGAAAACAGGAATGCAGCCTGTCTTTCTGTTGATCTCTCCCCTCGTCTCTTCTGTGCGCTCTCACTCACCCCTGTTCCCTCTTTCCGCTATCCTACCTTCCTTCTCCTCCCCTCCCCTTCTCTTCCAAAACCAGTGACCCATAGTAGTATCCCTCTCCCTGAAGCTGCTGGCTGGACACCGGTGAGGATATCCGAGACTGCCTCCAACGGCCTTGTCTGCCTCCCAGAGGTGCTCCACTACCTGGGCCCCTCAGCCCCTTGGCTATCTGCTGAGTGAGTGGGATCAGAGCCATTTAGGGATTTCCTCAGTCACATCCAGGCATCCTAAGTGACGACGTCAGGGGCTGGGGCCACATCTATTATTCACTGGGCAGGCTGTGGGAGTGGGCTAGTTAAAAAGCAACTATGATTGTCACGCCTCTCTGTACATCCCGGGGACCAGGCATGGTCCTGGCTGCCTCCTACTGGGAAATTCACAAGCACTTGCACCTGTGATTGACTCATGGGTACCGTCTGTATCAGGACGCCAGATCTTCACGCCCGTGAGCAAGAGTTCTCCAGGTGAGAGGCAGGAACAGCATCCCATGCCAAGAAATGATGTTGAAATTCACCCTCAACTAGAAGGAACGATCAGATAAGGTGAAGGAGAGCGCTCAGATCACTTACAACATTGGTTCCGCCGTCATTTGACACGTTTCCATTGAGACATTAACACAGAAGTGAAGCCCAGAGCTGAGCAGCTGTAAAATCAGTGCTATTAGGTGACAGAGTAGCGCCACATAGGCAAACCAGCAGCTCCATGCTGCCCCATGGGCGAGGCCACAGCCCGGAACTATCTTGGAGGTGCTCAGCCCATCAGTATGGACATCTTGTATTCTTGTCACTTTATTAGCAGGATGTTTCCATATTCAGAAAAATGACCCAGGGGTAATCTGGGATGCTGATCGCTTAATCCACACAAATGGATAATTTATTGTAATCAATGGCAGAAGTATTTCTCAATCGTCTATCAGGTTCCTTGTAACATAAATAAATGTTGTCCACAGGTTCCTGCCTTCTTTTCTGTGTGGCGGTGATGGCCCTCAGTCATGCCATCTTTAATTTCCCTAGATTCTCCACACCAGAGGGCACACCTAGCCAAACAGGGAAGTTAGGCCAGGCCACAGGCACTTTAGAGACGGAAGGATAGAGCAGAGAGAGGAGGGCTTAGGGCCATTTGTCAGGCAGGGTGCTTTCAGAAATGGTTTCTGATATTTGGCGTCAGTGTATCCATCCCCTAGTCACGTGGAATCCACCCAAAGCAAGGATGATGGAAGCATGTGTCCTGGGAGCCACAGAGACTGTATATTGTCAGCAGGGTGAACAGGGTCTACAGCAGTCAGCCAAGTAGGGCCAGGAAGGATACAACAGTGCAGCTTGGCCCTCACATGTAGCCATGTCACCAGGCATACTCTCAACTCCCCCGGCAAACTTGGGGATTACACCCGAGTCAGGACTGATGTATGTGACCACACGGGACTTAGCAGGTCGGTTTACAAGTCAGTAGACATTCAGTCCCATGCTCCTACCGACCTTCCTCTTTTCTTTTCTTCCCCTCTTTTCCTGTCCAAACCTTCCCTATCTTGTCTTCCTCTTCATCAGCCGCCTCTCCAGGGTTATCCCAGCCATGTGGGACCTGTAGATGCTCACAGCCTCTTTGGCCCAGAACTCTGAACTCACCCCGCTATTGGAAGTGATTGCTTAAGAAGGCTTCTTCGTGGTATGTCTAGATTCATCTTCTCGACGCTTCCCACTTGTTGGGACAGTATTCTCCCTTTTACACTTTACTTAGCCGCTTCCCAAGCCCCTGACACACTTTTTACAAAGTGGATATAAATGGAATAAGATCGACAAAATGAAGACCACAAACTCCATAGCTAACAATGAGCCTCTCCTGCCTCTGGGAGCTTCCTTGGCCATCTTTTAATGGCTTTTAATTAACCTAGTGAGATAAATGTAGGCAGTTCTCTTTATTCCTATCTTTTTGTAGCCTGACTTTTCCTATGGCACAAGTTGGCACACATGGAGAAGGATTTGCCAGGATGATCTTGGCCCACAGAAACCTGTAGTTTGGGGAAAGTAAAGATAAAGGGATGTGGGTCAAAGGCCCTTCTGATTCACGGTGACTTCAGGGTCAGCCCAGGCACATAGCTGTGCTACTCATGGTGACAATTGCCAGGGAACTTATGTATAGACCAAGTCCCCGATCCCTGGGAGCTCTTCTTAGATTTATAAGCACAAGGAAACTAATAAGGCAACGGTGAAATATTCAAGCCACTGGTCATTGTCATCTACAAGAGTCAAGGGAAGTGAAAAGGCATATTGAATCCAACCCTAATGTTAGACCAAAGTCTGATTTCAGTAAGTCTGACCTCTGAAGACACTAGTGTTGTGGCTTGGAGGTGAAATGGCCCCCATGGGTTCGCATGTTTGAATGTTTCATACCACCTGGTAGGACTGTTCAGGAAGGCTATGAAACCTTTAGGGAGGAAGCCTCTGTAGAGGATGTGACTCTCCGGGTGTGGGCCTTGGGACTCCATGTGCGTATGTATGTATGTATGTATGTATGTATGTATGTATGTATGTATGTA
>OU015750.1:110654185-110682546 GCA_907169655.1 Acomys percivali
GTATGTATGTATGTATGTATGTATGTATGTATGTATGTATGTATGTATTAAGACAGGGTTTTTTTTTCCTGTGTAGCCATGGCTGTCTTGGAATTCACTCTGTAGACCAGGTTGGCCTCAAACTCAGAGATCCACCTGAGTTTGTCTACCGAGAGTTGGGATTAAAGGCGTGGGCCATTGTGCCTGCCCTCCACTTCTTGTTTATATAATTTTCTGAATTTGGGTGTTATGTAACCACCCAGCTTCCTATCTTGCCATCACGCCTTTCCTGACACGATGGACTATATTCAGAGCCAAGATAAACCCTTTCTCCCTTAAGTTGCTTTTGTCAGCAAATTTTTATCACAGCAACAGGAAAAGAACTCAAGACAACAGTTAGCTTCACTTACAGCAAAACATATTCAGTGACATTTGTTAAGGAAATCTTTTTCAAAGGCATCTTCGTATACATAGGGACCAGAGCGATGGGGTTTTGTAACTCTGAATGCAATATGGACACATGGGAACCTCCCCCTGCTTCTAAATTATTATTTTTTTTCTGATTTTTAAAGTTAAAATGTGACTACATCATTTCCTTCCTTCCTCTCCTCTCTCCAGTTCCTCCCGTTCTCCCCCTCTTCTCCTGAAATCCATGGTCTCTTTTTCTTTAATTATTATTATTATTGCATATGTGTGTGCATAAATATATAAGTACAACCTTACTGAGTCTGCTTAGTGTCGCTTGTATGGGTATGAATCCAGGGATGACCACTGGTATTAGATAGTCAACTAAGTTATCCCTGGGTTATCCTCAGAGCATTTCCCAACTGCCTGTAGTTCTTTGTCTATGGGTGGGGCCCTTGGTTTCTCCTCCCCACATTTGCGTGTCTATTGATGTTGCCATTGTTCCGGTCTTATTCAGACAGTGACATTGTTGAGGTGTTCTGGGTGTGCTTTCCCCTTCATTTCTAGGAGACACAACCTAGCGTCAGGCCTCCTGGCCTTCTCGCTCTAACGGTCTTTCTGCCCCATCTTCTGTGATGCTCCCCTTGCTTTTGGTTTAAGGGCTGTGGTGTAGATTCTCAGCTGGGGCCAGGTGGCCCACAGCCGGTTCTTCTCTGCAGTTTGGCCAGTTGTCGTGTTTCGTAACAGCCTCCACCTGCTGCAAAGACAGGGTTGATGAGGGGTGAGAGCCACACTCATCCGTGGGGCTGAGGACGAGTATTTAGATTGCAGTTAGGGATTATGCTGGCCTAGCAAAGTGGAAGCAGCCCGTTCTCCTCTAAGATCCATGCAGACTAGGTTTCCATTACCAGGTGTTCTATCCTTCCCACAGAGTGGGTGTTAAGTCCAATTAGACAGTTGTTGGTTATTGTCAAGATAAAAAGACCATTGTTGCATGTTTAGGGATCTCCTGACGTGCTGGTCACAGCTGGGTGGGACTATTAATTGCTTCCTTCCTTGGTAAGGTAAGGTGGTAAGAAAGAAACGGGGTGGAAGGAATGGACAGGAAATTACTGAGAGGCTACATCAAGCGTTAGAGAGACTGTGGCTAAAATGACCTAATAGGGATCATGTTGAGGAGAGATCAGGGTAGCCAGATCTTACCAGTTAAAATAAGATTGACAAGAGGACCGGTGTCCACTACCCAGATCCCTTCCTCTGGACCCAAAGCTTTATGCTTGCTAGTATAAAATGGCCAAGGGCCAGGAAATGTCTCAAGACTCCTTATATGTCATCTCTACTTACCAGGCCATCAATATATATCCTTTGATGTGTCACCCCTACTTACTGAGGTACCAGTACCCCTTTATGAAGAACTGGCTTGAGCTGGCATGAGACAGAAACCGCTTTATGCTTTATGAATATTAAAAGCATTTAAACAAGCTTTGTGTAAAGAAGCTGTGGTTCCCTTGCTTGGATATTTTTATGAAGGTGCGTATTATGTCTGTCTGCAGGAGCATTTACTCTACCTGGTTCTGGAAACTCAGGCCAGATATCAGACTCCTAATGGAACCCACAGTTCATAAAGTAAGGGTAGATGGTGTCCAGGTGAGAGATTTTAGGAAACTGGGGATGCTTGAGCAGGCTTCCTGTGAAGCAGCTACATCCCCTTTACCCAATTTTGTTATAGGATAGACATTGCACCCGGCTGGGCACTTGAGAGTCTACCATCCTTGCTGCATTAACCAGACATGCCTGGGCTCCACAGTGTTGACTGGAAGCGAGGATGCTGGTGTAGACAGTCTGAGAGGCTACATCAAGCGTTAGAGAGACTGTGGCTAAAATGACCTAATAGGGATCATGTTGAGGAGAGATCAGAGTAGCCAGATCTTACCAGTTAAAATAAGATTGACAGGAGGACCGGTGTCCACTACCCAGATCCCTTCTGAGGCTTTCCCAGCAACGGCTACCAGACTTCTTCTGTTGGAGAGGCATTAACTGACTTCCCATGAGACACTAATTGAAGCTACTCTGAGGATTGAGGACTCAAAACTGGAAACACCCATTATGTCTTAGGCACTGTCCAAGAAATTCTCTACTGGGGTGGAGGTGCCTCGAGGAAAGAGTTCCAGGGGGAGACGCAGCCTACAGAATATCATGAAGGCAGAGGGAAATGGAAACAGGTAACATCCCACCCTGGGGCTGACTCTGGGACTGCTAATGGTGTTTTTACACTCAGTCATCACTCTAACCATGTTCTGCTTCATGCACATCTGTCAATCAACCACCCAAGAGCTGCTCCGTTCATGGATGGCAGTTCCAGGGTGAACAGATGACATTTGGATGGGCGTCACTCAAAAAACAAAGGAGAAGAAAATTAAGAAAACAAACCAGCTTGGTGGGCTGCATCATATGTTGAAGAATTCAGTGGTGGTAAAGTCCTGGGTTGGGTTTTACTGCCTCATGGGCAAAGACCAATGGCCAATGGCCAATCTAATAAGAGATATTCATATGGGGCAGAACCTTATGGAAACTAGCACGGGAATATTGGGGGTGTGTTAAAACAGAACACATTGGTGCCCATCAGACGAACCTCTTGCCATGTCCAAAAGGTACCTGTGATCCACGAGCAGACGTCCCTGTGTGTTCATTTACAGCGACCACCAAGGTCCCTAAATAGACAGACAGCTCCAGCAGGGGCTGAGAATGCCTGAATGGAAACACAACACTCTTGTACTCTAGACTGAGACACAAAATGATGACAAGAACTGTACTGTTTGCCAACAAGAGACGGGGACTTTTGATGGCTCTGTGGCATGGTCACTGTATATAAGACACTGAACAGAGTTAGCAAGGCAGACTGATGCTGATAGCTGTAGGGACTACAAATGGGCCTTGTCAGGAGTGGGCCCCAACTCTGGGGCTGCACTTTATGTGTCTTGTCGAAGAAACACGGTCTCAGAATGTAACGGAAGAACCGCGATGGGGAGTTAAATTGCTAATTTGAGAAATTAGTCATCATTTATTCAGACCAAGGAATGCAGCCCACAGTGCCCAGCAGTGGGCAGAGCCCTGGCCTCCTGTGTGGGATAATTTGCTAGAGGAGCTGAACAGGCAATTGAGGCGAAGATTGTGTAAAACAGGGAGACAAACCAGGAAGAGCTGGCCCACACTTTCACAAGTGTGTGTTCCCACACGGTATGAGCGGCACTGATGGACAGCCCCCACTAGCTCATCCTCTGTTTCTTCAGAGGACCCAAGGCTGAGGAAGATGCTGTTTGACTGTTCTTGCTCAAGAAGGACCATGCTGATGTAATGACTGTAGTGTTGCTTTTCTTTCTTCCCCACATCACCTCAACTTTTTTTTTTCCTATGTCATAAAATGAGGGTGGTGATTACAAGTGCTGAAAGCAAGCACACTTCCTAAGGAAGAAAGTACTGCTCAGGGCAGAATTCCTCAGGGCCTGGTGGGGTGGGCTGTGCCTTCAACCCCATCTGAGTCAATGCTGAATTTGACTAGGGGTATGTGGTACATGCAGGTCATTAATTCTCTGCTCATGCCAGTTCTGGAATCCGGGTGGGAGTGGATGCGTGGGAAGACCCTGCTACACCGTGGCCCGCAGTCCAGACCAGCACAAGCACAACACAAGCTAATGGCTCCATCGAGGTGAAAAAGTTTGAGCATTTAAAAAAGTAATATCTGGGGTCATAGTTCAGTGGTACTGTTTGCGTCTTATGTACAAAGCCTTGGGTTCAGTTACAAAGTACTGAAAATACAGTGAAATTAAAAGTAGAAAAGAGAAATGTCCATAGCAACTGCAGACAAAGGAATACGTAAATGGATCATGAAGAGAAGGACAGCTCCTCTAACTCCTTTTTACTCCATCAACACCTTAAAAATAGCTCAGGGTGGGAACTGAGAGGCTCAGTGGTTAAGAGCATTGGCTGCTCTTCCAGAGGACCCAGGTTTGATTCTAAGCATCCCACATGGCAGCTGACAACCATCTATAACTCCAGTTCCAGGGGATCCAATTCTGGACCTTATGGGTGGGTGCTATATGCATATAGTATACATATATACATGCAGGCAAAACACACATACACATAAAAAGTCTCAGAGCCAAAGATGTCATTGTTTCTTAGTTCCATCACACCAGACATCTGAGAGGGGGGTGCTCTGCGGAGGTCACATCTGTTATGGGAACATGGCAAAATTAACCAAGGTCTGCAAACCTGTCTTGTCTCAGGAGACATTTACATATGCTGCAATAGCCTGGCCTGTAAAACAAGAGCTGCAGGAGATGCTGACCGCATCTTTGTCTCTCTTGAGTTGTGGACCATTTTACCATAAAGAGCCAGTGTCTAAGAGCAAGGTGTGGACTGTGATATTCTAAGATTTAAAGAGATCTCGCACTGGAGGATGGCGCAGTGGGTAAGATGACCTGCGTCTGACTCTCCAGAACCAATGGAGGCAGGCTCACAGTGTTAAATCCTTCACCTGCCGGATCTGGGATTAACTCCATCATTGTAAAAATGCTCCATGGAAGTGCTCTGGGCTCAGAGTGGAGCGGGAGAAAACAGTGCGTCGTCCTTCACCACCCACCTTTGTCATTGGGATTCCTCTCTTTCAAACCTGATAGGCAAGGTGAAGGAGAGATAAACATGGTTTGTTGTTGTTGTTGTTGTTGTTGTTTAGATCACAAGTTGGGGATGAGAAAAAGACTTGTGAGAGAGCAGGTGATGTTTATCTCCTTAGAAGTTGAACCACCGTGTAGGGGAGATTGGTTGTTAACCAGCTGAAAAACATCCTTGAACAAATTCTGAGAGGAGATATAAATGTGAGCCAAAAACAGGAGCCAGGGCCTTTGGAGAGAGACTTGGGGTAGTTTTGGCTGTCCATCGTTCCACTTTGAGATGCTCCTAGAGAGAACCACTCGAGGGAAGAAGGCTTCGGGGCTTCGGGGCTTCGGGGCTTCGGGCTCCTGCTGAGGCTCCTGGTTCTGATTGTTCCAGGTTCCAGCAGAAGAAATCCTGCTGATTACGCCAGGAGAATCGTTCCTCGGAACTGATATCCTTACGGTTTCTTTATTGTATTCTTTAATCTTCTTTTCCTATTGTTTAGGTTAGTCGGGCTATAAATGAGGTATTCTCTGTTAATAAGTTTGTAATAAAATATAATTTTTAAGAAAATTGGTCTACAGATAAGGGGTGCTTCATCTCCCTCGGCCCTTCCTTCTACTGAGGTCTTTCTGTTAGAAAGCTTTTAAACACAATCACTATTAGTTTTTAAAAGAAGGATGGAAGGGAACCATCTTGCAAGTGTTCACTGAAGTTCTACCCTCCAGCATTTAGGATGTGACCTCATTTAGCAACAAGGCTGGCGCAGACCTAACTAATTAAGATGACCTCATGCCAGAGTAGGTGGGCCCTGTCCAGTGGGACTGGCATCCCTCCCGGAAGAGGAGAAGATTCACAGGTGGAGGCAGAGACTACGTGCTATGGCTAGAAGCCAAGGAAAACCGGGGAAGTACGGCCATTACCAGAAGCTGGCGGAGGCAAGGCAGGAGGATACCCCTGCAGGTGTGAGAGGTGGTGTTGGCCTGCCAACCATGACCTCAGACTGCCCCGTAGAGCTGCAGGAAGGCGTTTCTGTTGGTTTAAGCTGTCCAGTTGTGGAATTTTGTTACAGCAGCCACAGGAAACTCTAACACACCCACTGAGAGGGAGCCAATGGGGCCATTAGCTCTTAGTCTCGGGTCTATGTCATGTCAATGGAGGGAGCTCCCTTTGGATTGTCTTCTTGTGACAGTGGCCTGCATGTTCATAATCTCAGGGTAGAGTCTGCCACGGTTACAGTATTGGTATTGTCCCAAACTTCACATGTTGGTGCCTTCACGGGTTGGAGATGGAGTTACACCGTGGGATGGTAAATTTTGACTGTATATCAATATAGCTTTTCTGAGTCTGTTCAGTGTTAAGTTAAAAATGCATTTAAAAGACTTAAGATATGGCTCAGGCAGTAAAGTGCTTGCATCGCAAGCACGAACACCCAACTGCGATCCCCCAGTACCACATAAAGAGGTGGATGTAGGGGTTTGTAGTCATAGGTAGAGAGAGGAAGACCCTGGGAGCTTTCAGGCCAGTCACCATAGGTCAGTCAAAGAGCTCCAGGGGCTAAATCAGCCCCCCTCACAGCAAGTTGGGTGGTACCTAAGAAGGAAGACCAGCTGAGGCTGCCCTTCTGGTCTACACAAGCATGGCTACACACATGTGAGCACCTGCCTTCCCCATCCCTAAGTGCATTTACTATTCTGATACACCTGTCTCATAAAACTGAAACACTGTAAGTTGGGGGGCGGGGTCACCTTGAGTCGGGCTGTTCACTTTGACAGGCGAAAGCTTCAGGAATCTGCCAAGTCTGGAGGACTCCACTCTTGTGACTGATAACACACTGTACATAGTACCACGGAGGTTCCTTCCCACAGGGGCCCTGCTCCTGCTGTGTGAGGCACACAGAAAGAAAACATCGGCAGAGCCCTCACCTGACACTGACCGTGCCAGAGCCTCAAGCTCTGGTGTCTTGGCCTCTAGACCTGTAGGGGATGGGTTTTGTTTTACTTATTTTATAATTTACCTGACCATGGACATCTTGTTATAGGAGTAGAGAGCGGGCCTCTGTTTCTTTTCTTTTCTTTTCTTTTCTTTTCTTTTCTTTTCTTTTCTTTTTTGGTCTATGCTTTTCAGCTCTCTGGCCTTCTTGTGTGTTGAGCCTGCTGGGTGACCTTCCAGAGGCACCTTATTTAGTGGTTGAGTCTGTCTTCAGAGACTTCCCCTTTCCCATTTATCTCTTCTTTTTCCTTTAACTGAGCATTCTTGGGTTACACATTTTAAGGCTCCCTTCAGAACTTTTGCAACACCTCCACCGTGTTAGCTGCTTGCCTTGTCAATGCAACAAGATGCATGGCAAGAGCAGCTTAAATAAGGAAAGGTTGATTTTTGACTCACAGTTGGAGGGTATAGCCAGTCATGGCAGTCAAGACAGGGTGGCAGGGGCCTGAGATAGTTGCCCATAACTCCTGCAGAAGCGGAGGGAGACAAATGCTGTGCTCAGCTTGCTTTCTCCTCACTCAGTCTGGGTGGTTTCGATCTACATAGAACCGCCCCCATGTAGGGTGGACTGTCCCATCTCAGCTAGCCCAGCCTAGGGATCCCCCCGAAACAAGCCCACGGCTTCAACTTCTGGTGACTATAGATCCTGCCAAAATGACAGTTGGGGTTAACCACCACGCTCATGAAGTTATTTTCAAATCTTACTCCTGTTTTCCTGGATTGGGAGGCAGGATGCAGAAAGAGTCAAAGCAAGTCTCTCCCCTCAGGAAAGTCCAGAGAGCTACAGAGAAGGGAAGTAGGGTGCGTAATAAAACATAAGCATGACAGGTCCTGAGGAAGCGAGCTTCTCACCCAGGCTTTGGGAGGTGTAGAGGAAGGGAAGTGGGGAGGTGGGCGGGGCAGGGGGAGGGAGAAAAACACAGAATCGTCTGGAAAAGACATGAGAGCATTTTGTAGGGAACCCGTGTCCACCTTGGTTTTCTTTTTAAGGAGTGTGTGTAGGCTCAGCTACAGAGACCTCACACAGACACTCTCGCTGCCTCCCTCCCACTGAATGGGGCTTTTGTGAGGTGAGTGCTTGCTTTCAGCACCAAAGAAACTATCATTTGATGACTCGTTTCTTTGGAAAACATAATTCTAGCAAACATTAAGGTAGCTTCCCAAATATTAATGCTACAGTTGGAGTGTGGGTTTTTACCGGAAAGACCAACAGGAGGGCCCTTGCAATTGTAAATGTTCCCTAAAGGTCTCCTCCCAAAGCCTTAGAGAGTTTTATTTGTTTTTATTAAAACTGAGTGTTTTAGCCATATAATTTTGGTAAGGCCTAAAAATTATTTATAATGAAGAGAAATAAATTGGGGCAATTTCAAACTAAGGGACCTAGAAGAGAAGACACCCATTGGGGTAGTCTGTAGGGCTGTCAGGTGGCTGAGATAGATGTCGCCTTGCTGAATGTCATCTGATGTGGTTGAAACCGGAGTTTCTTAACCTCAGTGTGACTGAAATTTGGGGAGAGGGCCAGCTGTCTGTGGCTGGATGGGGGGGGGCAGTTCTTCATACTGTAGAGTGCTATGCAATTTCTCTTACTTCCAGCCAATAGGTACCAGCAGCCTCTTAAGTCTGAACACGTGCATGTCTCTGGAGGAGGATGATCAGGCTGAGTCCTTACTATAGAGAAAACAAACAAAGTCCCAGAGAAGGTAGGTCATGTGGCTTAGAAGACATAGGACCTCTACCCGTGTCCTGATTAGCAACCTGCTAGCTAGCACTTAGTCTTCTTTGAATGGAGCCCTGGGCTCAGACTCACAGAGTAACACAGTAAGGGAACATCTGTCAGAAAGCTAAACGTGGCCAGCTTGTGCTGTTTGCCATGTCTCCAGTTTGCCGAAGAACTGAGATTTCTTGACATTTGGATGATGTTTTCTGAGTTGATCCCTCCCAGGTTTTACACTCTTTCTCTCAGCACAATATTTACTTATCTCGCCATCTCCTTGCAAAAACAACCCCGTGGGCCAGTCTCAGAGGGGTTTTGTGTACCTGACTGCTCTCCATGACACAGATGATCGGGTGGCTGGATGCTGGCCAAGCAGTAAGCGGATCCATAGCACAGCTTTGCTCCTCTGATAACGGGGAGTAATCTGTGCGAGGTTAAAGTTCGCTTCATGAAAACATCTGCTTTTACTTGAGATATTTTCTTCTGGGCAGTATATATTCAAATGCCTAGGGGGCCAAATAAGTCACTTCACTTATTTGAAACCCTGTGGTCTTGCCATGTGTCTCCAAATCACCACGTTGACGAACAAGTGGCAGCAAAGAGAGCATGAAACCAGGCTCTGGAATGTTCTTTTGGGGATTGATCCCCTGCTGATCCCTAGGTGACTGTTTCATCTACAGGTTACTTGGGGTCACCAGGGTGACTTGGAATCTGACACCTCACAGACTTGTTGTCACTGTGTCCCAGGCTTGTGTCTAGGAAAGACCACCAAGCCACCAGGACATAGCCAGTGACATTCAAACTCTGTTCAACTTATGTCAGTATACCAGTGACGAAATTCACAAGTCTGCTGTCCCCAGGGCTGCTAGTGTTGCCTGCTGGGATGGATTCTTGCAGTGGCCGTTGCCAGGGGCCACAGCAGGTGCTTCTCTCTGCCTGTCATTGCTGACAAGCAGCTCCCGGAGATAATTCGGGAATGCTGCTGACGCCATGAGGCGACTTAGCACCCTGACCCACTTGTGCTAGGACCCATAGGAGCATAGGGCTCTCAGCTGCCGCCAGTCAGGAGGAGGAACCGAGTCTCCATACTGTCAGTTGCCTGTTTGGAGCCAGAGGGTGGCTACACCATCCACTTTGGAGAGAAACCAGGCATACTCAGAGGCCAGCTGGAGATGTCATGGACGTGAAATTTGTCATGGCCGTTTAGTGGCTGTACAGAGCTCTGACCTTTGCTCTGAAACACAATCTTCTGCTGCCTTACCAGAATTGTGTTCTTGTGGAAGCTGGACACTCCTGCTAGCATAAGCGACTCCGCAGTGGTAGCCTTGCCTCCTGGTCCTCATGTGTAGTGCAAAGAGGGTCATCACGGGGGCCCAGCGGAGCCACTTGACTGTGTCCAAAGTTCTTGGTTCCATTCGTGGTTCTGACATTCTTTTGAACTGTGACAAGTAGCTTGTCTTGGGGGGATCCTTAGTCTCCTCATGACTTCTGCGAAGGGAGTTAAGGGGTTCGCCACATGTGCAAGCTGTGGCTGCTCTCTGGGGCAAGTGGGGGTGCTGAGCGTGCATACCCTCAGTGCTCTGTTTCCTCCTGAGAATCTGGCCAGCGTCTCAAGCCCTACTCCCTCAGCTTCTAGGACTCTGGTAAATCAGGTGGCATTATAGGGTCCCCAGTTGTGATCTAGCTGTTTTCTTTATGGTGAAAGAAACTGCTGTCCTGAGAGCTTAAACAGTGTACCCACCCAGTCTTGTGTGTCTGAGAGCAGGGGGCCACTGTCTATGCCTTCCATTTTGATCTGTCTCCACACTGAAACAAATGGCCAGGCCGGACTTCATAGCCACAGAAAAGCAATGGAGACATAAAAAATGTTCTCATAAGGGGTTCTGGAGGTAGCTCTGTCAGTAAAGCGACCTCCTTGCAGAAATGAGGATCTGAGATCAGTCTCCAGCCTCCATAGAAAGATTTGGGTCCGGTGGCACACACTTGGAAGCCCAGTGTCTCCACACACATGTACATTCTTATACACACACGTGCAACTTTCCACATGAGCACATACACACACAAAATGAATTCAAAATGCTAATAGTGAAGCACATGCCAGGGCCTCTGCAGTAGTTGCTTCCCCAGTTCCTGTGAATATAAGGTGAGCAGGACACCAGGGCACTGATGACAGTCTGAGATTCCCCCTGCGTGTCCCATACTCTGTCTTGCTGGCGTCTCAGCTTGAGAGCAGCTGAACAGAGCTGACTGGAGTCATGTAAGCCTACCAGGACTTGAGCACTGCTCTTGGCTAGGTAGAACCAACAGCAGAAGCTCCTAGACTCTTCTGGGATGATGGAAATACTGTACATCTGTCCTTGCCAGGACAGTAGCGTGTGTCACTACTGACCTTTGACATTTGGCTATAGTCACTGAGAAACTGAAATTTAAGTTTCTTTCCTTTTAAGGAACTCATTGTGTGAGGTTACACAGCCACTTGTAGTCAGTAGCTACTGCACTGGACAACACATGATAGCATGTGCTTTTGTCTAGGATGTGGGGTGGCCTGTTGTGTGCATGTCCCTGTACTAGGATGAACTGCTTGCTCTCTTGGACTGTTTACCCTTTGGATCTCAGTGTGTGTCTCTTCTACTATATTAATTTCATGTGCGTCTCTCCTTGGCCTCTCCTATAATCCAGTTCTCCATGGCTGAATCTGCATCACTAAGGGAGGAGCTTAAGGCATATCAAACTATGACCTCCTTCCTCAGTGAATGACCTCCTGACCTCTTGTCCCTCTGTACTCTTTTTTTTTTTTTCTTAAAGATTTATTTATTTATGCATACAGTGTTCTGCCTACATGTCACCTGCAGGCCAGAAGAGGGCACCAGATCTCATTATAGATGGTTGTGAGCCACCATGTGGTTGCTGGGAATTGAACTCGGGACCTTTGGAAGAGCAGCCAATGCTTTTAACCTCTGAGCCATCTCTCCAGCCCCAACTCTGTGCTCTTTCATGAGCACCTTCCAAGTTTTTTGCTTAACTAAGAATGAGCTGCTGTCTACCATGGCTTTGAAAGTGAGGTCATACGTGTTCTTTCCCAAGATCTGGTCTTGCCTCTACAGCACCCTGTCCTAGTGGCTGACATAGGCACCCACAGCCGACTTCTATAGCTCTACTCCAAGTTGCCATGGGCGGCTGAAGCCTGGGTGAGTGGGCATTGAATTGCAAATGGCAGACCCCTCACATTATACTTCTACACAGCACAGCACTGTCCTTGCACAAACCACACTGGAAGGCCACCAATCTCCTCCCTCTCTGCTAACTGCCAGAAGAGATCTCAATTCATTTTCTTTTATTTTGAAAACTTAATTTTCAATGCTACCAGTTAAGGAAGACAGCCAATCCAGGGATCTTTGCAGTTTCTGTTTGTTTGTTTATTTGTTTTTGTTTTGTTTTGGTTTTGTATTGCTTTTGTTTTTTGTTTTGGTTTTTTGTTTGTTTGTTTGTTTTTTGTAAGCTTAAAATGTCTCCACCAAAAATCTTTGTAAAAAAGAAATTGTGAAGAGGGAGGGAGGGTGAGACTGGGAAGATACATGTGGGGGGGATAACAATCAACATGCAATCTAAATTAATTAAAATAAAAAAAGAAAGAAATTGTGTTCAGAGTTGCAGCTTTTGGAAAGGTGACCTTTGGAAGCAAACGTGCAAGTTGGTACAGTTGAGCTCTCAGTTCTTCCAGTAGCTCATGCTAAAGACACCAAGGTGTCCCTTGACTGTCACTTATCTCATACCCACCTCAGCAAGTATGCAAAGGCTCGCCCTGTACTCACTGCCACCTGCTGGCCTAAGCCGTCACAGGCTCTCATGGGTTGGTTCAGAGGATGCTCACCTGGCCTCTCATTTCAAGAGCTGTCTCCTACCCACCAGCCCAACGGACCCTGCTCCCCTGCCCCTCCTCGGCTCTCCCTTTCTCTCAAGTACAAGACATGGGCCAGCAACATGAAAGTGCAGGCTGTGCACATTGACTCTGGAAACTTGTCCTCTGACCTACAGACATGCACTGTGCCACAAATGTGCCTGTACGCTTGTGCACACACATGCACGCACACACACACATACATGTGCACACACATATATGCACACACATGCACCCCTATACACACATGTACACACAGCCATGTGTATAAACACATAAAGGAAGCACACCCCCCACATACATGCGCATCCCCCCACATGCATATGCATACTATACCATGCACAATAATAATAAAATGCAAAAAGTAAGACGTAAAAGTAAAGAACGTAAAGAAAAAGATTTTTGTGATAATCCTCCTCGTCCACCTGCAGGTCTCCAGATATACATCGGCCATGTCCCTGCTGTTCACTTTATCCTAGACCCTTCCTTCCTTCCTCACACTGTCCTTTACTCTTTACCTCGCTTTGGTTTGTCTGTGAGCATTTTACTCTTTTAAGCACATCTTCTAAGAGATCATGGGGGTGGGCTCTTTTGTTCACTGCCCAGAGGGGCCCCTAGCACACAGTAGGCCCCTGTGGATATTTAAACGACTTCGTGAATAAGCCTCCTTCAGGACAGAGCGCTTTCTGTATTTTGGTGTGGATCTTAGCATCCTTGGCCAGCACTACTCTCTGAGGTGGCTGTGGCTACACCATGGAGATGTGGGCCTCCAATTTTGTATTAGGTTAAAAAAAAAAATGAGCCCTTTGATGTGCAAATGATGTACAACACCTAGCCCATATTTCTGTAGGGGACCGGCTACATGGCCAATGTTCAGCCATCTTGTTAGAACCTAGGTTCCTATTTCTCCAGCAGTCTGTCGTTTACCAGAAACCAGCTGACCCTGTTGTGGTTTGGCAGTTAGACACCTGTTGTGGTTTATTGTGGGGGACAGTCATTCTAAGACCCCCCTCTGCTTCCCCCCCCCCCCCGCCCCGAGCTCATAGTAAGAGCTACTCCTTTCTGGCTATAAACTAGCTTTTCCAGTAAGACTACTGGTAAAATCAGATTAAAGGCCAACTGCCTGCGAGCAGCAGTTCTGGGAACTTTTTCCTGACTAACCAGATCTTTCACAACTTCTCTTTCTCTCTAGAATTTCTCTCTTCTGCAATTATAGCAGCTGTAAAGGTAGACACCTGCCGGAGCATTCCAGAGTTAGGTATCCATAGCAACCCTTGCTTACACAAATACCCATGCCTCTGTGCCTATAAAAACTCTGAAATTTTTCAATAAACAGGGTTTGATCAGAATCCAGACTTGCCCTCATTTCTGTGTGTCTCCTGTCCCCCCACTTGTCTGCCCCCTCCACAGGTACCCATTGAAGACCCCGCAGGCCGGAACATATTTCAAGTGTAAAAATATGTTATTTTGAATTTTTTAAAAATTTTAAATATTTGCGGACTTTGCGGTGATATTGTTGACGTATCATACAGCTACACTGTGATCAGAAGCTAGGCATTTGTATGAACAGAATACTTTCAAATTTAGTGAGGCTTACTTTGTAGCCAAGAATATGGCTCTCTTGGCAAGCATCTTTATATATATACTTGCAAGAAAAACAAACAAACAAACCAAAACAACAACAACAACAAAAACCCCTCAAAGCTCAAACCAAACCAAACCAAACCAGGAGTCTTTTTCTCGTTGGGGAAGTGGTGGGACTAACCGGCCTGTAGGTGGCCTGCGGAGCACTGGTGCCCTGTTTCAGCTCCTTCAGCGGCTGCTTGCCTGTCACTTTCTGATCTGTGACTGTAATCTCAGGGCCTCGCTTCTCCTGTCACCTCAGCTGGTTTTTGCTTCATGGTTTTTGAAGCTTTGTTATTAGGTACACAGACTTTCAGGATTTCATCCACTTAATTAATTAACCTTTTATGCTAGTGAAAGTCCTTTTATACTTGGTTCCTGCTTGGTCCATAGTTTCCTGTGTTGGACAGAAACTACAGGGTTTGTTTTTTTTTGTTTTTGTTTTTGTTTTTTGCTTTTGTTTTTGTTATTGTCTAGTGTTGGCCTTAGCCTTTTAACCTGTTTTTTCTTTCTTTCTTTATATTGATTTATTCATTTATTTTCTTATAAGCAGCGTTTAATTGGATTTTATCTTATTTATATGCTGACAATCTATGCCTTTTCTTTTTTTTTAACTGGGACTTTTGAGCTCACTGTCTTAGTTTTTTCCTCATTGCTGTGATAAAATACTCTGAAAACATGGCTTAGGGGAGAAAGGCTTTTTTCTCAAGTTCATGGGGGGTTAGTCCATCGTGAGATGGGGGTGGGGTGGAGTAGCTGGCAGCAGCTGGATACACAGCATTTACAATCTCAGGAAGAGAGAATGACAAATGTATTCATCATTCTCCACTTACACAATTTGCTAACAACTTATATTAATTTTTAAAAAAGAATTATCTTTAATAAATGTGCATATGTTTGTGTGAGTGTATGTACACGTGTGTGTCATTGCACACACATTGACATTTCTGTGAGCAAAAATGATTCTAGTTTTTATGTTGGAATTGACCAGATGAGTTTGCCAGGTAATAGCTACTAAATTACGGACAAATGTAAGGGATTTTCCCCTCGGTGATTTCTCACTGACATTGAGGCCCCTTTAGTTCTGTCCTGGGAGATGCCCCCATCAACTGGGGTCTTGTGGTTCCTATGAAAGACCCCTTGAAAGTTGGCAAAGTTCACTTATTTAGATCCCATCTTTTCTTCCCCTGAGGCTTTTATGACCCAAGGCTCCCTGCCCTGGATTGCTGGTGTTTAAAATTGAGGCTTAGAGAAACACAGCATCTGGGGACACCACTCACATGATGTGGTCTCGGAGTCGTTCATAAGGGTTCCGAGTCTGTGGTAGAATTTCCATACAAGGTCGTCCCATGTCTGTAGTTCTTGGGTACACAGAGGTCAGAAAAACAGAAGCAGACACAGGCAGGCACACAGCAGCCCAGAAATAGCCTGTCCTTTGCCAGAACTGGGAACAACACAATAATGGTGTGTAAAAGAACCTGGAACTTTGGCTAGTGGTTCCCCCACCACTCTATTTATTTTTGGTCTTTGGCATTGTAGGAGTTTTATCTAGAAATGTGACCAAAACCTGAATAGTTTTAAAAAATTCTATTGCTTTAAAAAAAATCTGTGATGAGATTGAATTTTGACATAGACTATAAATTATTGTATTGGGGTATTTTTGATTAATAACATACAAAATAACAGGCTTTGGGTTCTTAACAACATCTCCCCTTTTGCTGATCCTATTGCTCAAAAAACAAAACAAAACAAAACAAAACAAAAACCATTAAAAAAAAAACCCTACCTTTTCTCTTTTACATGATGCTCTCTTGGTCCTTTGCCATTCCCTTTAGATCTCTTCCCTCTCAAAGTGGCATTCCTCCATTCATCTCTCTCATGCCTGTCCTGTCCCCGCCCCTCTGTCTCTCTCTGACATACACACATACGTACCTCTCTTTCTCACACACAGAGATATGTGTATATATATTTTAATCTGAATTCTGCATACAATAGAAAAATGTGACATTTGTCATTCTGTGACTGCCTTATTTTGCCTAACAGTTAACTCCAGTTCTGCCCATTTTCTCACAAATGCCCCCAGTTAATGAAATTCCATTGTCTAAATGTACCACACTTTACTTACCAGCTGCTGGAGCTGCGGGCTGCTTTTCTGCCTTGGCTACTGTGAATACTGTGGCAGTAGGTGTGGCTGGTGGGTATGTGGCCTAAGAATCCTTCAGATGTACACCTTGTGGAGTGATATAGCTGGGTCACATGGTATTTCTGTCACTAGCTTTTTAAGGAGCTTCCACAACTGTATTCCATAGTATTCCACTGTGGAAACTGGCTGCCTGAGTTTGTGTTCCTGCAGCACAATATAAAGTGTTCCTTTCTTCAACTCCTTGCCAGCACTTGTTGTCTTAGTCTTTTTTAAATATTTGTTTATTCTTATTTTATGTATATGAGTGTTTTGCCTGCATGTATGTATGGGCACCATTGTGTGTGCATGCTGCCCGGGAAAATCAGAACACCGCATCAGATCCCCTGACACTGGAGTCACAGATGCCTGTAAGCCACGGTGTAAGTGCTGAGAACAATTCAGGTCCTCTGCAAGAACAAGTGCTCTTCACTACTGGGCCATCTCTCCAGCCCCACCTTTGTTTGCCCCAACCCCTGCCCCCCAAGCTTGACTACAGCCATTCTGAGTAGGGGCAGATGACATCTCAATGACATTTTCTTGATAGCGAAGGGATGTTGAACACTTCAGTTTTTAGTTGGCCACTTGTATGTCTTCCATTGAGAACTGTCTTTCTAATTATTAGCTCACTTATTGACTGGATCTTTCAGATTTAAATGTTTGAGTTCTTTATAGGTTCTAGGGACTAATCCCGAGTTGGATGTGTATCTGGCAAAGAGTTTCTCCTGTTCTGTAGGTATCTTGGCTTTGATAATGTGTCCCTTTGCTGTGCAGAACCTCTTGGATTTATTTTCTGTGTTATTGTCTAGATTTTTTTTTCTCCAGAAATTCTGGAGTTTTAGATATTGTACTAAGATCTTTTATTTATTTGTAATTGATTTTTTATGCAGCATAAGAGATATAAATGTAGTTTTGTTCTTCCACATATTTTTTTCTCATCAACATTTATTGAAAAGGCATTCCCCCAATGTATATTCTTTCACATCTTTGTCAAAATTTATACAGCTATAAACTATGTTTGTTTCTGTGTCCCCTATTCCATTTCACTGGTCTTCGTGTCTGTTCTAGTGTCAGTGCCATGCTGTTTTTGTCACCGTGGCTCTGCAGTATAGTTTGGGATCAGGTGTTATGTCTCTGGGGTCATTCTTACTGCTTAGTATTGTTTTGCATATTTGGAGTCTTCTGTGCTTTCATGTGAACTTTTATATTCCTTTTCTATTTTTTTAAAAATAGAATATTTTTGGACTTTAAAATGAAATTGTGTTTCATCTGTAACTGTATTCAGCCATATATACTAATTGCACAACATTAGCTTGGCCAGTCCATGAGAGCAGGATGCCATCTGTCTCCTGGTGTCTTTAATTCCTTCAGTGCTTTAAAGTTTTTATTGCATAGATAGATCTCTTGCATCCTTGGCTGGGCTCATTCCTAGCCTTATTTTAAGGTTTGTGGATATTTTCTCCCCTGATTTTTTTCTTCAGTGTATAGAAAGCCTCAGATTTTCACATATTGATTTTGTATCTTGCTGCTTTGGTGAAAGTATTCATTAGCACTGAGATCTTTCATTAGGGTCTTTTATGTACAGGATCGTGTCATCTGCTAATAGAGATACTTGGGCATCTTCTTTTCCTATGTGCATCTCTTTTGTTTATTTTCTTATCTTATTGCTTTATCTAAGCTTTAGAGCACAATATTGAATAAGAGACATGGCAGTGGATATCTTTGTCTTGTTCCTGATTTTAGAGGAAATGCTATCAGTTTTCTATTTAGTGCAATGGTATCCATAGGCTTGTTTTATGTAGCCTTTCCTGAGCTGAGGTTTGTTCGCTGTATTCCTAGTTTCTTCAGGGATTTGAACAGCGTCATTAACATGATAAACTTTGTCAAAAGTGCTTCCTGGGGCCTAGAGAGATGTCTCAGTGATTAACAGTACTTGTTCTTGTGGAGGACCTGGGTTGGATTCCCAGCACACACATGGCCACTCACAACAGTCTGTGACTCCAGTTGCAGGGAATCCAATACCTTCTTCTGATCTCTGAAGGCACCTGGCACACACATGATACATAGACACACGTGCAAGCTAAACCTCATAGACATAAAGCAAGTAAATATGAAATTATTTTTAAGTGCTCTCTGTATCAACTGCCATGACTGTGAAATTGTGGGCTGAAAGTTTATGCATCATATTGTACGTCTTGATTTGTGTGTGCTGAACCATCTGTGAATCCCTGAAAGGAGAGCAACTTGATCATTACCTTAATATGTATTCTTGAATTTGTTTTGTAAGAATTTTATTGCTAATTTTCACATTCCTGTTTATCTGGGAAACTGATTTATAGTTTATTGTTATATCCTTACCTAGGTATGGTATCAGAGTAAGGGTGGCTTTTATAGGATGAATTTGGTAGCGTTGCTTCTGTTTCTATTTCATACAACAGGTAGAGGAGCTCTGGTATTGTGAAGGTTGAGTGGAATTTGGCAGCGAACCCATCTGGTCCTGGGCTTTTCTTGTTGGGAGACTTCTTATGGGTGCAATCTAACTGGTATGGCTCTGGTCAACTTGTTTGCATCCTCTTGGTTTAATTTTGGTACATCATATGTGTCTAGTAATTTATCTATTTCTTTTGAATGTTTCAGGGGTTTTTTTTGAATATAGGTTTTCAATATTTTTCCTAGTGGTTCTCTGAATGTCATTGGAATCTGTTATAACAACCACATTTCATCTCTAAATTTTATTTCTTCTTTCCCTTTTGTTTGGTTAGTTTGGCCAGTGATTTTGTTGATTTTTGCTTATTTGAAAAAAAAAAACCCAACTCTTCATTTTGTTAATTCTTTGTGTTTTTCTGGTAGTCTCCATTTCATTAATTTCTACTTGAATCTTTATTATTTCTTTAGAGCTACGGCTTTTGAGTTTGATTTGTTCTTGTTTTTCTATGACCTTGAGGTACACCATTAGGTTATTTTTATGAGATCTCTCTAGCAATTTAATATAAGTATATGCAGATATCAACTTTCCATTTAGAATTTCCTTAACTATATTTCGGAGGTTCTGCTAAGTTGTACCTTCATTTCCACTTGGTTTTAATAATTTTAAAATTACTTTTTGATCTTTTCAATGACTTACTGGTCATTCAAGAATTTATTGTTTGGTCTCTAAGTACTTCTATAGTTTCTAAAGGTTTTTCTTGCTAGTTATTTCTACTTTTATTCCACTATAATATGATAAAATATAAGAATTTTTTTGCTAAGATTTCCTGGCTATAAAGAAATGGCTTAGCAGTTAAGAGCATTGGCCGCTGTTCCAGAGAACCTGGGTTCGTTCGATTTCCAGCATTCACATAGCAGCTCACAACCATTTGTAACTTCAGTCTCAGAGAAGTCGATGACATCTTTTGGCTTGGGCACCAGGCATGCAAGTGGTGCACAGACATACATGCAAACAAAACATCCATACATACAAATAAAAATAAATAAATAAATGTAAAAAGACTTTCTTGGTGAGCTAGAATGCAATCTATTTCAGAGAACTTTGCATGTGCCGCTGAGAAAAATACATTCTTATCTTACCTGTTAAGTTCATTCGATCTATGATGTAGTTTAACCCTTAAGTTTCTTTGATAATTTTTTATTTTGCATGAACAGTATAAAGACAAGAATGAGGTACTGAAACCGCCTATTATTATTTTATCAGGACAGTGTGGCCTTTTGTACCCATTCGTGTTTGTTTTTATAAAGTTGGAAAGCACAGCTTTTGGTGCTTATGCGTTTACAATTGTTATATTTTCTTCATGAAGCACTCCCTTTACTAATTTGTAGTGGCTTTCTTTATGTCTACTGACTAATATTGGACTTAAATTTACTTTATTAGATGTCAGAATAGCTATGCCAGTGTGATGGCTAATATTAATTTTGCCAGCTTGACAAAATCTAGAATAACACTGGAGACAGGTCTCTGGGAGGAGGATTTACTTGACTGCTTGAATTGAGGTGGAAAGACCTGTACTCTACTTGATGCTGTCCTCTGGCTGAGCTTTTGGACCGCTTGAGTGGGTAATGAGAACCAGGCGGGCTGCCTGCATTCACTGCTCTCTCCTGTTGACTGTAGACGTGGTGTGACCGGCTTTTTCCAGCTCCTACTGCCTTCAGTTCCCACCACGATGGCCTGTGAGCTAAAAGAAAGATGTTCTTCCTCAAGTTGTTTTGTCAGGATATTTTATCAGAGTGACGGGAAAAGAAACTAAGACAGATTCCTGAAATCTGACTTCTGTTTCTTCATTAGTGGACTCTAGCCTTTGACTCCCAGTGTCTGGATGTCCCTGCCAGTCTGTTATATTTCCTGGAGACAACAGATAGTCGGTGTCTTTCTTTTTAATCTAGCTGGCCAGTCGGTCTGCATCTCTGCCGGTCTGCATCTCTGCCGGTCTGCATCTCTGCCGGTCTGCATCTCTGCTGGTCTGCATCTCTGCTGGTCTGCATCTCTGGCAGTCTGCATCTCTGCCGGTGAACTGAGTCCCTGCACATTTAAGGTAGTTATTGAGATACTTTTATTAATTCCTGTAATTTTGTCGGTTCTTTCTCTGGTTAGTTGGACCATACCTCGTAACCCTCCTCATTTTCCTTGTCCTGACTGCTCATCTTCCCTGCGTCATACACAAGTAACTCCCAGTCTCTAGTCTGCCATCTTACCCAGAAGCTGATATGTTCTTATTTCAGTGATTACTTTCTGTATGTTGCCACTTAATTCACAAGGAATTTACTGAGATATAAGACAAGATATTAATATTATTATTCCAAAATTTGAAAAAATTTTTCTTACATCACTTATCTAAGACATATCCATCTTCAGTGACTTGTAACACCACTTTTATAAACCATGCACTGCTGTTGCATCGTAAGAGCTGGTTACAAGTGCTCTGCTGCTTCATTTATCTTCCCGTGTCACATGACCTCCCTCTGTAATGTGTCTCTAAATTGTTTTAACTTTGTGTATGTTTATGTGTGTGTATGTACATGTGGAGTCCAGTGGACAACCTTGGCTGGTCTCCTTGGTGGACATCCACTTTCTTGAAACAGTTTCTTTCATTGGGCTGGAGCTACTGTGTAGGCAAGGCTGACTGGCCCGTGAGCCCCGAGGAGCTGCCTGTCACCTCTGTGGTGCTTCTAACACAAGTGTGTCACTGCCCGACCTGGCTCTTCTGAGAGATGAAACCTAGTCATCTTGCGGGCACAGTACATCTTTGACCGTAAGCTCTCATCCCCCCACCCCAAATCATTTAACGTCAAAATAGCCTTCAAATCTGACAGGAGAAATCTTTTGTAGAAAAGATCAATATTTTCCTTCTCACTGTTTATTCTTAATCATGCAGTTCTCCAGATGAATATGATGTTAACTTTGTTTAGTTAAAAAAAAAAAAAAACTAGCATTAGGGGCTTGAAAGATGGCTCAGTGTATTGCAGAGGTCCTGAGTGGTTTACAGAATGATTTAAGTGTAGCTCCAGGGAACGCCTCTGGTCTTTTCAGGTACACATATCCACACAGAGACATAACTAAAAATAAAGTGTTTTTTTAAAACTTAGCATTAAACTTTGTGTGTGATAAGTAGATAATCACAACCATTTAGGGAAAAACGATTTTCAGAGTACTTCAGTATTCCCAATATTTCCACTCATGGAAGGTAGAAACAGAGGGCTGACAGTTGACCAGCCTCCCACGCTGTTTTTCTAGGCTGTTTTCTGCGAACACTGCCAGCACAATGTGGAGGCATGCTGCAGCTATGACCCTCACCCCAGAAGAGTCTATAAGGGCCAACACAAACATGCAGGAGCCCCATCATGGGAGCCCCCTACTCTAGAGTCACCTTTGCCGGAAGGGGCACCAGAGACCAGGACAGGTAGATGGACTGGTAACATGGCAGCCAGTGACCATGCACAGCTCCACACCCTGGCAAGAGCTTGTGTTTTAAAGTGAAATTAATTTAAAGTATTCTGCAAACATATAGAAAGATAGGGCTCTTATCTAATGGCCTGTGGGGAGCCAGCTTTACAAAGTATATGCTGTGAGCCCAGAGGTCAGAGTTCAATGACACAGACTCCTCCACTACCAGCTTGAAACACTTTTATGCTTCTCTGCTGGTTTTGCTGATATTGTAACTTGAAAGCCCTCTAGGGACAATGCCCTAGGTAGGAAAGCAGCTGACCTCCCCCATTCCCACACAAACAACCCACCTCACCCCAGGACTGTTCTCTTCCATAACCTCCAGAGTTCCCTCAGGGGTAATGGGGGATGCAGGTTCCATCTGTCCTGAAAAAAAAAAAAACAATAATTAAACAAAAAATGCAGAATGAGCTTGCTATGAGCCCAAGACAGAGAGTTAGGATTGGAAAACCTCATTTCAGAGGTCAGAAACTTCGCAGGCTCACAGCGTGGCACTCCACACCTGGAGACACAGCACAGCCTTTCCTACCTGCCAACAGTGTGGCCCTGTATACCTTCACACATCGTGGCCACACATAGTCATACATATAAATGCCCTATAGACACTCCGACTTTGGAGCTTTAGTGATTTAGTTTATCGTAAATTATTAGGCCAATCTAAATTTCAGCCTGTCTTTTCCATTATTTTTTGTTCCTGGAAAAGAAAACAGTCTTTCCCTCCATTACTGAAGCCTGAGGGGTTGGGAGAAGCAAAAGGGAAAGGAGAGAAGGGATCACAGAGGAAAGGCCACGCTGCTGAAGGTGCTCATGGCTTTATTCCAGTCACAGGTGATGGCAAACAAAGGAACTGGTCCTTGGCCCCCTCCGGCCCTTTCTACATCCAAGGGCCCCTTACTCTGATTTAGTGGTCCAGCCTGTCCTGTAGTAAGGTCTGGGGTAACCGTCTGGTGCCCCATGCAGGAGCTACATCTTGTACCCCACTGGCATATGGGGGTGGTGGCTCCTGTCCAGCATTCTGAACAGGGATCAGCTGCCCTGATGGGTGCTCACAGAGAAGCTTGGACCATCTCCTAGAAGCATGGACCGTTAAGATGGGCGCCAAGACACACTGGGCAGCGCAGTTCTGGATGTGTTATTGCTCTGAGTCCTCAATAGACTCCCTTTGGTGGGATGCTTCAGGATGACAAGGACAAATGCTTTGTGAAGTGCCTGTCACCTCACAGATTTCCATCTTCTGTAAGAGCACGGTTGCTGGCTTTACATGGCTGCACAGCAGAGTTCTCAGGGTCTAGGATCCATGCAGGAAGTGTAACCCACCTTCCCATCCCTCTGTGCTCTTCCTCTTACCCCATCCCACCTCCTAGACAGCACCTCCTTATGACAAGGCACCCTTGCTTCTTCATCTGTTATCAGGCTCTGGGAGTTGGGGGAAGACTTCACAAGGTTTCATTTAAAAAACAAAAACAAAAACAAAAACAAAAAACCAAACTGTGGCAAAGTCTTGATCAGTAAAGCACTTGCAAGTGTGAGAACCTCAGTTTGATCTCCAGATCCCAGACATAAAGCTGAGCATGGCGGTGTGTGCTTGTAATCTGCTTGTAATGCAGAGATGGAGGCAGAGATGGGATGCTCTCTGGAGCTCTGCAGCCAGCTAGCCTCACTACTTGATAAAGGCCAATGAGAGATGGTCTTAAACAAAAGGCAGAAGACATGAAAGAAATGACAGCCAAGGTTGTCATATCTCTCTCTCTCTCTCTCTCTCTCTCTCTCTCTCTCTCTCTCTCTCTCTCTCTCTCTCTCTCTCTCACACACACACACACACACACACACACACGAATATATGCATGTACACACACAGAAATGAATTTATTAGAATAAGGACAGCATTTAAAGATAATCTTACTTTAAAGGGTGCCTGAAAACTGTATTGGCTAGAAGGACGAAACTGGGAATAGAGGCACAGACACTGTTCAGCATCGTGTCCTTTTCTCCTTGTGGCCTCTTTTCTCCTTCCATTTGTCTTCCTCAGGGATTGCAGGTGGAGGGGAGAGAGCAGATTTCAGAAAATTAAAACAAAACAATCTTAGCAAACTGGAAAGCAGACAGTAGGGGGTCTAGGGGGCTGAAGAGAGGCAGAGAACACAGCACAGCACCATAGGATGCAAAAATCAGAGAACCCCACTCCACCACTGTGTGGGAGGAGGGGCTTCTGCCCACACAGCTCACCCTGCAGAGCCTCGCGTGCCTGTCCCAGCAGTGGGGTTCATAGCACAGTGGGCAGTGTGAACTCTTCATGTTTGTTCAGAGAGGCCTGTAAGAAATAAAAATTCAAAACCAAGAAACTAGATATCAAGAAAACAAATGACTCAATTAAATAATTGAGGTACACATTTAAACAGATAATTCCCAAGCAAGGAAACTCAAATGGTTTAGAAACATTTAAAGAAATGTTCAGCATCATTAGCTGTCAGGGAACTGAAAATCAAAATGATTCTGAGTTTCCATCTTATGCCTGTCAGAATGGCTAAGATCAAAAACACAAGTGACAGCTCATGCTGGTGAGGGGAACACTCCTCCATTGTTGGTGAGAGTGCAAATTTGTACAGCCACTTTGGAAACCAATATGGTGGTTCAACAGAAAACCGGGAATCAATCTATCTCAATAATCAGTTCTACCACTGTTGAGCAGATACCCAAAGGATGCTTCATCCTACTACAAGGACACTTGCTCAACTACATTCATAGCAACTTTATTCATAATATCCAGAAACTGGAAACAGCTTACATGTCACTCAACCAAAGACTGGATAAAGAAAATGTGGCACATTTACACAATGGAGTATTGCTCAACAGTTGAAAAAAAAATGGCATCATGAAATTTGTAGACAAATGGATGGACCTAGAAAAAAAATCATCCTGAGTGAGGTAACCCAGAACCAGAAAGACAAATATGGTATGTATTCACTTATAAGTGAGTATTAGCCATTAAAAAATGATAACGAAGCTACAGTCCTTAGTCCCAGAGAGGTCAGAGAAGGAGGATGGCCCTAGGGGAGACACAAGGATCTTTCTGGGAAGCATAAAAAGAATAGATTTTGCAGGTGGACTTGGGGCCTGTAAGGATAGGAGTGGGAGGGATTACAGAGGGGGGCGATGGAACGGAGGAAAAGAGTGTGGGGAGAGATGGTTGGAGTTGGGAGGAATTTGAGGGATGGTGTGAAAACCTGTTGCAATGGACACTTCCTGGAACTGATGAGGATCATCTTAGTAAGGCTTCCTCGTAATGGGTGATGTGGAGTCTAAACTGGCCATCCTGTGTAGCCAGGCAAGGCTCCCAGGGTCAGCACTAGGTTGCATTGTGTTGAGTTGTTGGCTGAGAGGGTTTTTTGGAGACTCTCCCCCCCCAAACAACCCAGGATGATGCTAGGATAGAGGGGGGCTCTCAACAAAATGACAGTGGGGCCCCATTGCCGAGGACAATATCCACAACAGTTCATTGAATGTGAAAAGGTCAAGCTGGTGCCTGCATGGAGCTTTCACCCCTATGGTGTAGTCTCCTTGGTTTAGGAAGGTACCCTGCAGGCTACTAAAACAGAAACATGGACATCAACCCAGCCATAAAACCTTCTGAGAGAGAGAGAGAGAGAGAGAGAGAGAGAGAGAGAGAGAGAGAGAGAGACAGAGAGAGAGACAGAGAGAGAGACAGAGAGAGAGACAGAGACGGAGAGAGACAGAGAGAGACAGAGACAGAGACAGAGAGAGAGACCATTGCAACACTGCTGCCAGGAGCCAGGATCTGGATAGCCCAGAGACATATGGTAGAATCAAACACAACTGGTCTGAAAAAAAATCAGTGAATAATTCCTAATGATATTTTGCTATCGTCATAGATTGGTTCCTTGTCCAGTCATCATTAAAGAGGCTGCCCATAGCTTCAGATGAGAGCTGATGCAGAGACCCTCAGCCAGACACTATGAGGAGAGTCTAAGCAGGGGGTCTCCACTGGGTCCCTCCCCTCAGAGCTATATGGGCTCGAAGAGACTGAATTGGAAAGCACAGGGCCTCTGCACGTATGTTGTGGCTGTTAAATTGGTGTTTTGTGGGGCTGCTAAATGTAGGATTGGCTGTGTCTTGACTCTTTTGTCTGCTCTTGGGACTTCTTTTCCTCCTGATGGGCTGCCTTGTCCAGCCTCCATGTGAGGGCTTCTTCCCTGCCTTGTTGTATTTCGTTTTGTCATGTTTGGTTCTTGTCTCTTGGATGCCTGCTCTTCTCTGAAGGGAGACAGAGAGGGAGTAGATTTCGGTGAGAAGGGAGGTAGGGAGAGTGCTGGGAGGAGTGGGAAGAAGGGGAAACTGGTTGGGAGGTATTGTAGGAGAGAAGAACTGTTTTCAAAAACAATAACAACAATAACAGCAGCAGCAACTACCACCACCAAAATGTCTGGAGTCAACTTAGGTCCAGATACAAATGAACAGAAAACACTAGCCCCCTACTAATGCCTACTAGCTACACTCTTGCTAATTCTGCTAAGGTGTCTCCATCACCCAAACATGAAATATAGACTGGAAAATTACTAACAGCACAGCTTGGCTTTGAGGTCACATGCCTGATAATGTTTAATGGAGTAAAATGTAGGGTAAACCCACGTGCATTTTCTGTTGAAAAAAAAGACAAACATAAGCAATAGAAAGGTAAGACCTGAATAATTGTAAGGCACACACACACACACACACACACACACACACACACACACACACACACACACACACACACCCATACACACACACACGTATTATTTAATTTAAAAATTAGCTTTTAATACAACTGAAGTGTTGCAGAGTTGAAAATCAATCTCTCTCTCTCTCTCTCTCTCTCTCTCTCTCTCTCTCTCTCTCTCTCTCTCTCTCTCTCTCTCTGTGTGTGTGTGTGTGTGTGTGAATTAATGATAAAAATTCTTACCCACAGCAGAAAGGGGCCCTCTGTCCATGGGCCAGCTCCCCTTGGGAATTTTATCAGAAAGCAGAACATGTGTGAGCAGAGCCAGGGGAGACACTGCCCTGCTGCCGCCCAACCTGTGTGGCATGAGGACCCCCACTGGGGAACTGAGCACAGAGATCCCTTCACTGCTTGTCCCTGCTTCCTTCCCTGTCAACCTTGGGCTGCCTGGGCTGCAGAGGATGCAGGACCTTGAAGGAGTCCAAGCGACAGAGCTGGGCATACAGTTAGATGGGAATCACTTGGGTTCCTGCCTCCAGCCTGGGTGCTGTGCTGTGTGCACTGGGGAGGGAAGGGAAGGACAGAGCAAGCACGCAGGGCCAGCTGCTGAACACCTTGTGGGGAGCCACCATTCTCCCTAGCTGTCCTGTGCGGGTACCTCAGACTCCACAAGGAAAAGCAGCTGGAAACTCCTGAACTCATGGACATGGGTAAGATCTGTCTAGACGGTATATCTAGATTAGCCTGAATTAATTACAGTGATGACAAGCTTTTCTTGTAATTGGATTTTTATCCCCTATGGAGCAATCTCCCAGAATAACCCCTGAAGTAATGAGAAGCTATTAAAGACCTTAAACGTTGCTACTGTAGATCTGCAGATAATATAGTCATGGGCCCTAGGGAAGAACCCATTGCTATTGGCTTAGCTAAGCGGGCTCAGTAGCAAACTCACCGCAACCCTTACCTTTATAACCATGAGTTGGTTCTTCTCTCAGCCTCCCCTAGAGAAGCTTCTTCTTGCAGTAGATGGCAGTTGAAGCTATGGTTACCTGGACCTGTCAATATTTTCTCACAGAAAGGGGAAGGCCTCATGAAGCTCCACCCCTCTTGGAGGGACAGATAGGTGACTGGGAAGACTGTCACTGTCTTGATTGGTGTAGGCACTGATGAGCTGCCCATGCTCCAGCAAATAGCCTCCCACCATACTCTTTGGTACACACACACACACACACACACACACACACACACACACACACACACAGA
>OU015750.1:110682556-110696035 GCA_907169655.1 Acomys percivali
AGAGAGAGAGAGAGAGAGAGAGAGAGAGAGAGAGAGAGAGAGAGAGAATATGAAAAGTGACTTGTTATTTTTACTCTCTAGTTTGAGAAAAGGAAGGGACCAAGTTAATCAGGCTCTTGGTACCTGTCCATTGCTCAGCCATTGGCATTTTGAAAACAGTACCTGGTATATTTTACCTACTAGGAATTTTCTTCAGGTGAATACAGTGCACTATTGGATGGCTTTGTGAGTTCTAAGGTACCATGGGCCATGTAAGAACAATCACAGAGCTGTGCGAGATGGCACACATCTGCAATCCCAGTACTCAAGAGGCAGCAACAGGAGTGGGGTGTGGGGGTAATCACCTACAAGTTCAAGGTCAGCCTGGACTACATAACAAGTTCCAGGTCAACCAGGGCTACATAACAAGACCCTATTTTAAAAAACACAGCAATGAATGGACAAAAAGAACAAAGGGGTAAGCACTGGGGATATAGTTCCTAAAGTAAAAGGCTTGCTGTTTTAGCGTGAGGACCCTAGTTCAAGCTCTGGATATTATGAAAAATATGCCAGGTATGATGGTGCACACTTGTCCCCAAGGGTAGGGAGCAGAGCCCGCTGTATCTCTGAGGATCTCTGGTGGTCAGCCAAGTCTCCTCAGTGAGTTCCAGGCCAGTGGGAAACCTGTCTGAAAAGCAAAGTGTCAAGACATTTTTAGAGATCTGATGTATGCCATGGCCTCTCAAAGACTGGCTTCTCAAGTGGGTCTGTTAGACTGGATTGTTCTGGAGATACAATTGTTCTGGGCCTCTCAATGATTTGCTTTCCTAGATGGTCTGGCCAGCACCTGGTGAAAATGTGAGTATTCTATACCAGTGAGGAGGTCTTCAACATGAGTCCACAAGAGGGTCATGATCCTACTTGCATGCCTCACGTGGAGCATCTACCCCACGTCCCTGAAACCCTCTACGTGTACAACTCTTCGGGACCATGAGCTGTTCCCGCAATGGTGACTCGTCTCTGTGCTCAGCCCCTAAGACTGAACGTCTAGTAAGATCTGTCTGTAATATCTCCATCTCTCCTGCTTAAGACCTATATAGACTCAGCAAGTTTCAGTGACAGCATAGTTAACTACAGGCATCACGAACACATTCACCCTATGTGGTTAACACTTGGTGCCCTCTATGAAAGTTTGACCAACATTTTATCCCACTGCAGTTGTTGGCCCAGACAACCAGTGCTCACCAGGTTTGGCCGCTTTAGAATCTACATGTAAGTGAGATTGTGTTCTGGTTTTATTTCTATATCTACTTATGTTGTGTTATCTTGGTTCATCCATGTTGTCCCACTTGGCAGGATTGCATCCTTTTTGAAGACTGAATAATACTCCATTAGACCTGTGTGTGTGTGTGTGTGTGTGTGTGTGTGTGTGATATTTTACTTGTTCATTTCTTTGTGGACTTGTAGGTTGGCTCCGTGTCCATGGCAGTAATGTTGCTGTGTATGCCATGTGCTGCTATCCCTCTGAGGGGCTGATTTCATTTTCTTTGGATATACAATGAAACGTGGCATTGCTAGATTAAGCTGCCTCTGAAGAAGATCTGATCCAGGCCAATGGTGCGAGCCACTCAGCGGCTGCCTCATCATCTGGAGTGTGCATCAAGAGGGAAGCAGATTTAGCAAGGAGTTTGAAGTTGGACCAGGAACCATCTCTGAACAGATCCTGGTCTCCCAGGAGGCTGAGTCGCTGTCTCCCCCTTGTGGTGGCTACTGAGTCCTGGCAAACCTGACAGACAGGAAGAAGAGCTGGGCTGGCTGCAGAGCCAGCTGTGAGGCATCTTCTGCTTGTGGTCATGCAGCCTGAGGTCATGTGGGAAAGTGTATTAAGAAGAGCAAGACTCCCAAGGAAGAGCTGGTCTTCAGGAAGTCAGGACACAAGCCTCCTTGACATCGATGTTCCCACGATGTCACTCCAAGGAGCAGAGTCCCTAGGGGGACAGGCCTCCCTACCCTCTGGAGCTGGTTAGTGTGGGTCACTGGGCTGCGGTCCTGGCAGAACAGCTGTGGCATGTCCTGCAGCAGCTGAGGGCTCGCCACTACCAACCCCACTTTCCAGTGATGAATCAGGCTTGAAGCAAGCACTAAGCATCATCCAGGCCTGCCGCCTTCAAGTTAGCTCTCTTATTACTTCCATAGACCCAGCGCTCTACCAGATGGATGCCAGAGCAAACCAAGTGGTAAGGACTCCCTGGTCATCAGTAAGGACCTAGCAGGAGCACCCTGAATCTTCTTCAGGTAGAAATACTCCCCAGTCTTGACTGAGCACTTCCTATGTACAATGGCAGAAAACAGCATTGGTTTCTCTATGGTTTCTCGCACAGGTTTGTTCTTGCTGTAGATCTCTGTGACTTTGGCATGTTTCCCCTTATTAAGTGGAGGGGTTTTCACTTCATGGCATCTCTTTAGCATACCCCCACTGCACCAATGACCTGGAATCATCATTAGGAAAATAAGGGCAATGCGCACATCACTCAATACTGTCACAGTTGGCCTGGCATTGGGGGGACAGCTGCTAAATAACCAGCAGGCTGGTCACACATACAGCATGGAAACACTTGTCAAAAAAAAAAAAGTCACATCCCAGGAGCAGTTATTATTTACATATAACTTATCTATAAATCCCAGCACAGTTTTATAAGATTCTACTACCATACGGTTCAGAGAAGCATGCGGTTTAAAACAGCATGAATTGCTTCTGGAATTTTCTAATATTCTTGAACTACAGATACCTGTGGGCACCTGAAACCGTGGCCAGTAGAACAGCAGGCTCTGGGAGATGGTGCGCACTCACTGACTGTAAATGTGTAGCTCCACCAGAGTCAAGCCTGAGCCCAGGGTCAGGCGTCCCCTCTTTCAGGATCTTGGGCACCTGGACCAAAGTGCTCATGTGAGCAGGGCCTTTCCCTTCTTGGGCTGATACCCCATTTGGCCACCCTGCTGCTGTTCACACCCCCAGTCACCAACTGGCTCCCCACCAGTGCAGACACCTTGATGTCCTGTTCAGAACGCTAGGAGGACATCTTCCTCACCCTGCTTGAACTCAACGCCTCCCACACTCCCCTCGCTCAGCCCCTCGGTGGCTCTAGGACTGTTACTTAGAAAGGAAGAGAGGGGGAAAGGAAAAAAACTATAAGGGGGGAAAGTCAGGGGAGGGGAGGGGAGGGGTGAGGGAAAGAGGAAGAGAGGGAAGAGAAGGTGAGGGCAGAGAGGAGCAGGAGGAAAGAGTCATGTTTTCTTATTCCCATTTACCAACAGCTCAAACACATCTTTCCAAGTCATCTCACCAGGGCAACAGCACCTTTCCTTGGTGTGGGGTGTGTCAGACGGATACCATCAGGTTCCCTTTGATGACCTGTGTCTTTTGTTTCCTGTGTCTTGCTACCATTAATACCCCTGTATGTGCCCTCATATGCTAGTGTATACTTTGGTGTTTTGTTTTGTTTTTTTACAAGACCAATTCCCAAGATGGGTTGATTGCTGAATCTAAATGAAAGACATTAATAGCACCTGGGAATCCCATGACATCTCTGAGAAACAGATGTTTCTTCTAGTGGGTAAACTGAGGCACTGAGAGGCGGCTGATTACCATAGTAGCCATGGAGCCTTGGTAGCCTCTAGCTGGGTTGGGGAGGGGTCGTGTTGAGGCGTTTGAGTCCCTCCAGTGGGCTCTGTAGTCACTTACTTTATTGAAGCGGTCCTTTCATTAACCGAAGCTCCCCACTAGGGGGCGCAGCACACACCACTTCCAGTCGTCAGAGGTCACACAACTAGGGCCCTAGGCTCAGTCACTGGTACTCTAGAGCCGGCAGGCCAACAGGCCATTCCTAAGTTGCAGTGTGCCTAGGTGCTCAGGGACCTCAGAACAAGGCATCTTGACGCCAGAGCAGGGTGCAACCAGGGCTTCCCCAAAGGGTGACTGTAACAGAAGGGCAGGCAGGAGAAGTTAGGTGTGTGTGACTGGGAAAACAGGTAGGGAGGTGTGGCTTGTGTGTGTGGGGGGGGGGAGGCATGGGGGGGAGGGGTGAACAGCTAGCCTTGCTCTTCCCTCAGCTTCCAGGTACTGGGTGGAGCCTGTCTCTGCCCAGGTCTCCATTAGCTTCGTCCCTAACAGAAGCAAGCACCAACTTTGGGCCTGTGCTGGTTAATTTTTGTCAACTGGACACAAAGGAGATCTAGCTGGCAAAGAGGGAAGGAATCTCAACCTAGCAATCGCCTCCATTAGATCGGCCTGTGAGCACGTCTGTGGGGCATTTTCTTGATTGCTCACTGATGGGGGAGAGCCCAGCCTGCTGTGGACAGTGCTCCCTGGGCAGCTGGGTCTGGGTTGTATAAGAAAAGGCAGCTAGCAAACCAGGAGGTAAAGCTAGTCAGCAGCGTTCCTCCAGCCTCTCCCTTCAGCGCGTGCCTCCAGCTTCCTGCCCTGGCTTTCCTTGATGGCAGACTACAACCTGTAAGCCACACAAACCCTTTCTCCTTAAGTTGATTTTGTTCAGCGCTTTTATTATCACAGCAACAGGAACCTAACCAGATCAGGACATTTGAAAAAATCCATTTCCCACCTCCCTGGGAAGCGCTTTCCTGGCTGCTGATACTTACCCCAGACCCCTAGAATGTACCTTGTCAGTATTTACAAGACAGGTCCTTGGGCAGGCCAGGTTGTCATCTACTGGGGTGTGTGGTCCCCTGTGCTCATAGTGTCCCTTCCTTTGCATGGATCTTGGGTCTTGAGCTCAGCTCTATGCTAGAGATTTGAGCAGTATCCTTATGTTGTCTTGGGCATCCTGCAGGCCTCAGCTGTCAACAGTCTCTGGCACCATTTTGAGGCTGAGTTAGGAATGTGGATGGGCAGGAAACTCCCCCCCCCCCTTTCTTAGTTTTGTTATCCGTTAGGTCTTCCTGTTTCCAGTTTTCCCATGGTGGCGGAGGGTAGAGAATTAGCGTGCCCACGGGAAGAGGAAAGGAAGTGTTCCACATGTTTTCCCTTCCCACCAGTGTTAGCTAGCCCAACACCCTCTGTAAGGGCTTCCCTGGGGTGATTTGGCTTAGGGAGATTTGAGCTGTAGCTCACGTTAAGCTTTTTATTTTTATTTTTGTGTGTGTGTATGAGTGTTTTGCCCGATTATGAGTCTGTGTGTTGTGTGTGTGCCTGCTGTTTGAAGAGACCAGAAGAGGGTATCAGGTCCCCCAGAACTGGAGTTACAGGTGGTTGTGAGATACCATGTCCTCTGGAAGAGCAGCCAGTGCTCTTAATGACTGAGCCATCACTCCAGCCCCTGTATCTCACATTAAATGGATCTTGTAGGATTATCATGTCTTGAACCAGGAGGGTGTCCTGAGTCATGCTGCTGGTCCCTCCAGGGTCCAGAGCCTTCCTTGTGCTATGTGACAGTGGCTGGGTGCCTCACCGACATTGAAAACACAATTATCTGGCAGCCACCACCGGCCCAGGACCAATGACACACCCTTGGCCACATTCCTGAGGTCGCTCCTCGTACAGACCTACCAATGAAATCTGTCACTGAGGCTGGTTTTCCTCTTTGACCCATATTTTGCCATCTAAAGAAAAGTTCCATTTTTATCTGAAGTTAAAACAGCTAAAACCAAACTCATCTTTAGAGGAAGCTTTGATTAATTAGGCCTAGGACATGTGAGCTGAGGTGGTGGGGGTGGGGGTTCACTGAGGCTTGGAGCCATCAGCTACCTAAGTGCCCTGTGCCCCTGCTAATAACCCCGGGGTCCAGACCCAGAACTCACTCTGAGGGTTTGATCAACTCCAGGATGACATTATTTCCAGGCAACTGTTCTTGCTGCTAGCCAGTCCCGAGAGTGTCCTTGACACAAGAGCCAAGTGTCAGCTGGCTGGGTCCTGAAAGTCGGTGTATGAAATTGGCACAAATTCTCCCAGGAAACACACCAAGAGAGCCACGTGGCCAGCATCGCCTACCCCAGCAGAAGGAGGCTGTGAGGGTTCCTGTCCCTCCCCGAGCTAGTCCTTTGACCTTGGCAAGCCAGTTAGTGCCAGGTCTTTAAACCTCGTTGGAGGCAGTCCCGTAGCTTCATGCACAAACAGACGAGAGACATATGTTGACCATGGAGGTCCTGTCTAGTCCCATTTCTCCCACTCATGCTGGCAGGTTACACTTACTCCAATGCCGTTGCCCAGAACAGGGTGGGACAACCCTGGGAAGGTATGTGAGGAAGGCAAGTCTTCACTTGAAAGGAGCTGAGTCTGGCCCGGAAGCAGGAGGTTCTGGGAAAGAGAGGGTCGGCTTGTCTGCTGCCTTCCGTGCTGGGATGGGGCTGAGTACTGTGGTCTGGGTAAGAAGAAAGGTTGAGAGGCAAGGGTCACCCTATAGATGTTTTCATTAACTGCCGACAGATATTTCGCAGGCTTGTTGGACGTGAGAACAGTAGATACAAATGAGAATTCCCCTGACCGGTCAGTTCCAGTTGGGGTGACTTCATGGGCCAGAAAAGGACATTTCAAGAAATGTCCACTGGTGACATGGAGTTGCTCAGCAATTAAATGTAAATACAAAGTAACACAACGGTGGTCCTGAAGGCCCCCTTAGTCTACTTTCTCTGATTAAAAGAGAAAAGCTCACTGTCCATGACACTTGCGGGAGGTCCTCAAAGATTAGGGCAGCAGAGCAAACAATGGGTGACAATTGTGACAAATCAGCCCACAATAACACAGCAGTGGTTAGAAACAACCCAACGTACAGTCAGGGAAACTGAGCCATAGACAGAGTCACAGGACAGCTCAGTCCATGGGTGGGGGCTTGGCGGGAGCCAGGGGGTGGACGGGATGAGGGTATCAGAAGGGCCAAGGGGCCAGCGGGGTAAGAGGGATGGAAGGGTTAGGGGTGACGTTCGAAAATACAAGACTACATCTTGCTAGTATTTGTAAGGAGTGACAGATGTAAAAACAGACTTCCCCATGAGCTCTCCATACTATAAATTCTAGGAACTCCACAACGGAAAACCTTGAAGTTAAAGTTACGGAACCACGAAATGGAAGAGACAGAGTAAGTCTCATGTTTTCTCATCCATCGCATGAGCCCTTGAAGGCTCTTCACGGTTTAACCATTTCGATGCCTGACATGTGACACACGGCCTGTGTGGAGGGACCAAAAGCATGTGCTGACCACCGAGGCCAGGTGAGCAGTTGAGATGTGTGGTTGTAGTACTGAATATGGGGGTGACTAGAAGCGGGTCTGGCTGCAAGTTTTCTGTGTAGGGTAGGAGGAGCATGTTTGTCAAGGCATGAGGAATCTCCGCTGAGCCTGACCCAGATTTCAGGAAACTGTGACCTTGCCTTATTCTCCTGCCTTCTCTTTACAAACTACTACTAAGAGGTTGAACAGGACACTGGGCAGAGCTGGCCGGGAAGCCCTGCCAAATGCCCGGCTGGACCTGTGCCCGCTTACAGGGCCAGCCAGCCAGCATAGGGGCCCCATCGGGCTTTTTTTTTTTTTTTTTTAAACAAAAAAAGAAGGGGTGGTGGGGGGGGGGGGGGGGCACGACCTGAAGGCAGGCAACAGTCAACACTGTCTGCTGCTCAGGGAAGCTGTGCCTTTTGAACAGGGAGTCGTGGAAGATGGCTGTCACTCTCCGTGCCTGGCAAGATCCTTCTACCCACAATTCACCTCGGGAGTTCCCAGGCTAGGGGTTAAATGCTTATGATCAAAGGAGAGCTTAGAGCAGTGGTTCTCAATCTTCCTAATGCTGCGACCCTTTAATATAGTTCTTAACGTTGTGGTGAGCCCCCCCTCCCCCAACCATAACATTATTTCATTGCTGCTTCATAACTATGTTTTTTCCTGTTGTTACAAATCATAATGTACATATCTGGTTATGTGATCCTTGTGGGGTCATGGCCCACAGGTTGAGAGCCACTGGCTTAGACACTTCAGAGGAAGAATAAAACCGTCAGAGCGACCACGGTGGCTGCACCTGGCCCCCTTATGTACAGGGACCCGCGGTCCCAGCACTTGGGAGCTTGCGGCAGAAATATCCTCAGTTTGGGACCAGCCAGGGTTACTTAGTAAGACTCTGTCTCAAAACAAGTTTTATTTATTTATTTATTTTTTATTAATTTATTCTTGTTACATCTCTATGGTTATCCCATCCCTTGTATCCTCCCATTCTCCCCTCCCTCCCATTTTCCCCTTATTCCCCTCCCCTATGACTGTTCCTGAGGGGGATTACCTCCCCCTGTATATGCTCATAGGGTATCAAGTCTCTTCTCAGTGACCTGCTGTCCTTCCTCTGAGTGCCACTAGGTCTCCCCCGCCAGGGGACATGGTCAAATGTGAGGCACCAGAGTACATGAGAAAGTCAAATCCCTCTCTCCACTCAAGTGTGGAGACTGTCCTGTCCATGGGCTAGATCAGGGTAGGGGTTTAAATTTTACCGCCTGTATTGTCCTTGGCTAGGGCCTTAGTTTGAGCGGGACCCCATGACCCAAATCTGCCTATCATAATGTTCTACTTGTAAGTTTCTAGGACCCACTGGATCCTTCTACATTGCTATTCTCCCATTGTTCTCTCATCTAGAGTCCCAATAGGATGTCCTCCCCTCCGTCCCAGTTTCCTGGTAAGGGAATCAAAACAAGTGTTAAACAAAGAACAGTGAATAACCTTTTGTTTTCACAAATAGGACTTTTTACTTGTCATATTAAACATCTGGATTTTAAACAGATCCTTGGTTCAAATCCATCAGCTCGCCAGTCACTTTTTCCAGAACTCCACCTTCACCATGGAGCTCCATTAGCTTTTCCCAATTCAAAAGTGGGTTTCTTCAGCATTTTTACTTTTCTAACAAAGACATCATGAAGAGGATAGATGGACCGGCAAGCCTTTTCTGTGACTTTTCCAATGCTGGTGCTGCGCATAGGATGCCCTTTGTATCTGGTTGTTGTGTTTTTTTTAGTGAAACCAACACAAAAAAAGACGGAGCAAATAACCATCGGTCATCTTGACATCAACATGAGCTTCAATCATGGTCTGACAGTTTTAGACCATGGAACATATTTTGTCCCAGGTAAGTTAGTCAGACAGTTTTTGCCCTGAACACCCTCAGTAGTTAGCTTGAATTTTTTAAAATGCAATTCTGTCGCTCTGTAGCTCGGCAAGGCTCACTTCAGTCACACTACCCTTGTGATCGTCAGATACAATGTTGGTTCCTTGGGTCCTCGTGACTAGTGTTTTTCCAATTGTTGAATGAATATTTAATATTGAATATTGAATTATTATTTTAGTGAAATCAGCAGTTACTCCTTAACCAGCTTTATTCCCAAATAACCCCACAGAGAGACCAGGATCGATTTGATTAATCTATATCACAATGCTGCACAATAATTACTCCATCCTAAACCTCCATGCTAGTGTAGTTTCTTCTCATTCAGATTTCCTACTTTATACTTGCTTTTTAATCATCTCCTAGGCCCGGTTCATTTCTCTTGATGTTTCCCGGTCTTTCCTCATGGCTCCATCCTCCCCTTCCTTCCCTGTCTCCTCCCCACTTTATAGTTCTCTCTTACTCCTAGGTCCGGCTCATCCCTCCTGGTGCTCCCCAGTTCTTTCCAAGAGCGTCCCTCCTCCTCTTCCTGCTCTTTCTCCTCCCCTCAGTCTATCAGGACGTCCCACCCCGTGCTCTGTTACTGCACAGCGTTGGCTAGTCGGCTTTTATTGACAACACAGAGAACAAACGATGACATGCTTACACAAACTTGAACCTGGAGATACTTAGAATAAACATCACAGTGCAATGTCAGGATCGATCCAGAGAGTGGGGTGGAGAAATCAGCATTTGAGTGAACAAGGGTAAACTGTACACAGTCCATAAGAAGATTAGGCCAACATCTAAGGTTTCTAATATTAAACACAGCTGGAGCTTTGACACCGTATCAGTCTTTCCTGGAAAAAGGACCAACCACTTTCTTCTTGGCTACTTTCTCGCTGCCTTCCACCAGGCGCTTGTTCTTGAGACCACCACGGTGCTGCTCAGAGAGCCAAAAAGGCCAGTAAATAATTTTTATTTTATTTTATTATTTTATTTTATTTTAGTGAATAATTTTTAAAACAACAGCAAAAATACCCAAATTAAAAATTAACTAAAACATAATTGAATGTAAGCTTCTATTTATGTAAATATACTTTACCACTTAGGGGTTTCCCCCTCTCACGGCCATCAGGTTTGAAGATGGAGTACCACAATTCCGTATTTTGAACCGAGAGTGTCTCTCACACAGAGATCTAACCCAGGCCCTCTAACTGGAGTCCATGCTGTACTCGAATATAAGCAGGAACAAGCTGTTTCTATCTAAAAGATGACTGTGCCTGGTCGCAATAGCCTGAGTATTAGAAGTCCCCACTTCTGGGACCAAGTCCCTTTAGTTTCAGCAGAGACGTGAGGACAGCTGGCTTCCTGAGCTGCCAGCCTCCTTCCTCAGTTTCGCCTTCCTTTTTGTGTCTCTCTCTTCAGCTTCTGGGCTCTCAGAACTTTTCCTGCTTTGTCTTGTAGCACAGTGGCGTGTCTGGGGACATGTTGCTTGTAGCTACTAAGAGTGTCCAGCTTTAGTTGCTGTGCTTCTGGACCTCTGGGTTGAAAACTTGCAAGGAATTATGAGGTACACTCCGCTGCTGTCAAATACAGAACTTCACAATCAAGTAAGAGATACCTCAGAAACCAAGTCGTACATATATCTTGGTATATTTTAAAAAATACAAGTATTTTCATGTAATTAATTATATGTCCTTTCTTAAGATTGTCTCTTAATGTTTTAATTGTGTGTATGTGGGTTTGGAAGAGGGAGTTTGCATGTGTGAGTCTAAAATAGGACTGCAGATCCTATAGAATGGCAGTTACAGCTGGTTGTGAACCACCCACTGTGGGTTTTTGTTGTTGTTTGTTTGTTTGCATTTTTTGAGACAGGTTTCTCTGTGTAGTGCTAGCTGCCCTGGACTTATTTGTAGACCAGGCTGGCCTTGAACTCACAGAGATCCACCTGCCTTTGCCTCCCAAGTGCTGGGATTACAAGCATTCGCCACCATGCCCTGGGTCCACTGTGGGTCCTGGGAACTGAACTCTGGTCCTTTGAAAAAGCAGCAAGTGCTCTTTAATTGATGAGTCATCTCTCCAGCCCCAATTACATATTCCCTGAGTATAGAAACCTTAACATAGATATGCTAATAAGGTCATAAACAGATTAATAAGCAGTCTTGGACTAATGCAAGAATGTCAAAGTGAGTCTTACTTTCCCACCACCCCCAGACATCAGAAGAACAAGGCTCTCTGCTTTACAGGTGTCGCCACAGATCTGTTCCATTGGTTTACTTGTTACAACATATCAGCAGGAATTCAGGCTCCCTGCCCAGGTCCCTCAGCAGGACCCAGTCACAGCAGATAACAGAAAGAGTTCCCTTTGCCTGCTTTTCATCTGAGTGGTATTCCTGATACCCAGAACTCAGTTTCTGCAGAGCTGAGAAAGACTGGGTACAGGGTGAGTTGGGGGATTCATTTTGGCAATTTCCCCCTTCCAGGTTAGGGTCAGAGCAAAAGGTACAGGCTTCCCTCAAACGGTTCAGATCATTGGCAATGCTGGAATTGCCAGAAGAAAAAATAACTCACAGAACACAAACAGCAAAACCTTTGTGCTATCTCATAGAGCAGAAAATTATCAAAGCTGGTGACATGTAAAAATAACTACAAATGAAGAACAAAACTGCAGGCAGGTGTTGCAGACTGGCTTTGGGGTTTCTTGATGGGCACATGGGCCGTGCAGATGCTCTCATGGATGTGTCTTGAGTAGCCGTGGATTACAGTATTTGATATTCCTAACTGAAGGTTGGGGTCACCCTATTCTTGGTGGTTATCACCTGGATCTGGGCATCTTCATCTGCATAACCTATAGTTAAGACCCTCCTGGCTTGCAGTGGGACAAACAAATGTTCTTAGGGTGTTTGGGGTCACACATTCTCTTGAGAAATGTGAAATGCCTGAAGCTGGAAGAGAGTCCTGCAAAGAATGGTTTTCGAAGCTTTCTTGGGGATGGAGAAGGCAAAATCCTGTCTACTCTCAGCCTTAATGTTTTTTCTAAAATGGGGAAGGAGGCTCAGGGGAGTTATTTTACACACTGGGTCAGCCCTGGTGGGCAAAGCTACATTGGCAGCTACGGCGGCCTAGAAGCCTCTCAAAACAGGATGTCTTGTGAGGTCCTGGGTGGGTGGTGTTTAATTTTGGCCATACAGAGGATTCTGAGACAGCGACATGCTTGTTTTCCTTTGTCTGTTTTGAGGGAGGGTCTCGTGTAGCTAAGGCTAGCCTTGAACTGGTTAAATAGCTGAGGATGACCTTGAACTTCTGATCTTCCTGCCACTGGCCCTTGAGTGCTGGGATTATAGGCATGCACTGCCCGATGTGTCTTACGTGGTGCCAGGGTTGATCTAAGGGCTCCATGTATGCTAAGCAAGCACGCTATCAACTGAGCCCCCTGAGAAAGTAATATAATGCTTCCAGGGGCGATAGAAGAAGACCAGTGATGTCTTCCCTCATCCTATGGTTGAAGAATCTCTGAAGGGATCATGGGAAGGGCTTTATGGGAGATAATTTTGCCCCATAATTTGTCTTTATGTTCTTTTCTCTCATATTTTATTAAAAATATCTTAAAATAAAACAGTCTAACACGCTGGTGTAAAGGTTGAGTGAGAGAGGATAGAGGAGACGCTAGTCTCTACTGTAGACTCACCCCATCCGGCTTCCTTCCTCAGCCTAAGTGTTGGGCTTCGAGGCCCAAAGGGAACAACCTGCCATGAGGTGAATTCTCGGAAGGGTCCTAGAATCACTGAGCCCCTGGCTGTCCTTAATTTGAGGATTTATGGTTTGTAAAGAGTCCTCTGGCTGCAGCCCAGCTGGGTGTGGATGTCTGGACCGCAGAGGCAAACGGGGAGAGGGATTTAGAGATAGATTTAAATCAGAGATGTTCAACCTTTGAGTGGTGACTCCTCTCGGGGTTGAGCAGCCCTCTCGCAGGGATCACCGATGACTCTCCAGAAATGCATCCACAGCACAATACACAGCAGTAACAAAACTACAATTATGAAATAGCAATAAAAGTAATCTTACAGTTGGGATCACCACAACACCGGGAACTATATTACAGGGTCACAGGATTAGGATGTTGAGGACCCTTGGTCGAAATCATTAGGAAGCTCTTTGCCCAGGTGTAGATGTGCTTGTGATACTTAGCACAAGTTTCAGTTCTTGTTTGCTTTTAAAGATTGCTTATATTAATATTTAGTAAGTGATGGCGTGGTCTTAGAGGACAGCCAGAAAATATAGGGTTAATTTTGGAGTTGAAAAGGCTAATTAAAAAAAAATTTTTTTTAGCGTGTGTGTGTGTGTGTGTGTGTGTGTGTGTGTGTGTGTGTGTGTGTG
>OU015750.1:110696767-110711735 GCA_907169655.1 Acomys percivali
TCCCCACAGTATACAGTGCTGTGTCCCCACAGTATACAGTGCTGTGTACCGTCAGCAGCTCTGGGTAGACACCACTTGTTTGCGTTCTTGCCCACGCTGACGCAAGCATTCAGGCAGTCGTTTACTGTCGGTGGCTCATAGAGGCAGTGAGGAGATCTTTGCCGGTAGAGTTGAGACAAAGCAAGAATGGACAACCATGGCAGCAGTGTTTTGGCCTTCTGTCCCAGCCAGGTCCCCCTTGGCAAGTGTAAATGGCTCACAACTGTCAAGGGAGCTCTTTGGAATGTTCATCACCATCACAGATGCCGATAAAGACAAAGAATGAGACATGGAGTAGAGCTCGGGCTTGGGGTAGCTGAACCTCAGGGGTGTCTCCCAGTGACGCTTATTGGCTCTTGTTTTAGCATCAGTCTCTCTGAAAGAGAAAACACAGAGTGATTAAGTGAAAACACCACTGCTTTAGAATTTGTTTTACATTCCTTTTTTAATTAAAAACAATTCTTTTTCAAATAATATATTCTGATCACGCTTTACTCTCCCTCACCTCTTCCAAGCTCCTCCCTACCTCCCCACATCCAACTTCATGACTTCTTTCTCTCTTTCTCTTTAAAAAACAAGCAAAAAAGAAAACAAAGCAAAGCAAAAACAAAACAGTAAAAAAGACAAAACCAAAGAAACACAAGTAACACATACACACACAGACACATACACTCTCAAAAAAAAAAAAATCCTCATAAAAACACTGAACCACAGTATCCAAGCAAAGGACCAGTAAGATTAACAAAACAAAACAAAAAAGCAATATGAGACTCCCCCCAAAAAGTGTCTCCAAAAATACCATTGAGTTCATTTGCTGTTGCTAATCTACTGCTGAGCATGGGGCCTGCCTTTAAATGTGGTTTGTATACCCTGTGAGACACTATTGGGGAAAACTAATTTCCTCTCTGCAAGCAGCTGTTGGTTTTAGATAACTTCTTGGTTAGGGATGGAGGTTTGTGCCTGCTTCCCCTCTCAGCACTGGGACAGCACTGTAAGTCTCAGGGTTTGTTAGCAAAGTTGGTGTTTATGTTCTTCCCCCTCAACTCCCTGAATTCTAGTCAGTAGGCATGAAAACTGTAGTTAGGCAGCAGCTCAACTTCCCCTTGGTTGAAGAGATATGTAAGTTTCATCTTCAGAAACAGGACCTTTACGATCAGTTTGTGGAGAACAATAAACATCCTTGGCAATAGCCCGAGTTGTTTAGGGACTTTTCATGGGATGTCTTCTGCTAACAATTCAATTAGATTTAACTCATTCCTGGCACCGTGGGGTATGGCTATTGAGAAGCCCTCAGAGCAGCTCCCCCCTTGTTTGCACTTTGATTTTGAGCCCTACCATACTTGAGGGTACAGTTGCTCTTGCCTACCTAACTGCACCACTCTTCATTATGACTGACCGAGACCTCATAGCTGAGGAGGGCGTCCTGGATGGGATGCCAGGAAGATTTACACAAAGAGTGGACAGGGTGAGATACCACTGATGCTTCTGAGGAATGGGCTTTGAGAGGCAGGTGTCTTAGATGCCAGGAGCAGATCGCACAGGCAAGGAGGACATGACAAATCGGGGGCTGCTGGTGAGTTCTGAACTGAGGTTTTGGGGCCTACACCTTTGTGAACTCTTTCTTTATACTCTATAGCAATCCCCTGTAGAGTAAATAACCCAAGTGACAATGGCTAAAGGAGGCCAATACTTTACAAACAAAACATATAAATGGCCAATAAATACATGAAAAAACTTCCCAACATCTTTAGCCATTGAGAAAAGTATGGGAACAGGAAATGTAAATCAAAAGCACACTGAAGACATGGGAAAGGGCACTGCTGGTGAGAGCACACGGCCCTGCAACCACAGTGGAAACCAGTATGGCGGTTCCTCAGAAAACATAGTACATAGCCAGCTGGATGGCCTGGCTGTACTTCTCATGGGTATACACCTTAAGGGAGTCTTCTCCTCCCACAGAGGTACCTGCACAGCCCGTTTATCACTGCTTGTGATGGTGAGCTTATGGAACCAGCCTAGATATCTGTCAACAAGTGAGTGGGTAAAGATGAGGTGGCACATGTGCATGACAGCATATTCCTCAAACATTAAGAAAAAGGAAATCGAGTCATTTGCACGAAAATGGACAAAACTGGAGACCGTTCTGTTAATTATAATAATCTATGCTCAGAAAGAAAAAAAAAAGTATGTTTTATTTTTAAATCATAGTACAATCTAAAAACACCCATGAAAGTAGAAGTGGGACTTGAAGGAAATAGTAAGGAGACCAGAGGGAGGGCAAACAGGAGAGAAATATGAATAATAGAAAGCTGCATATACCTTCATATGTATATAAAGATAGAATGAAATCTGTCTTTACCATCAATGTGCACTGCTGTGAGAAAACTAGTAATTAAAATTTTTTAAAAATGAACTAACCAAGTCTTACCAACTGAATGCGTTCAGCCTATGAGAGCTCTTTCACAATCCTGTTAAGAGGGTAAGAGGTGAGTGCATACCAAGGGCTGGTAGCAGGAGAGGGCAGAGGGCCTTTCACTGAGCAGGGCTGGGAAGAGCTTGGAGGACAAAGGTGGCTATGGGAAGCCCTGATTCCTTCTGTCTTCCTCTTTTTTTTTTCCCCCTTACTTCACTTTGTCTTCATTCATGTCTTTAAACTTCCGGTTTTGGTTTTGTGAGAAGGGTCTTGCCATGCAGCCTGGAGAAGTCTGGAATCCACCCTTCTAAATGTCGGGGTTACCAGTGTGAGCCCTCCCTTCTTTTTCTTTTTTGAGCAGAGGCTCAAGCCTCCTTAAGTTCCAAGAAAAAGAGAAACAGAAGACATAGGCGCATGATTTCTCACCCATTGCCCACACAGCTTTATTTCACAACCTCTGAACTGCCAGCCACTGGCCCCCTGGGTACTTGGAGTCCCACTGTCTAAAATCCACGCTGTCTGCCCAGCCAGTCTCTCACTTTTTTTTTTTTTCCCTCTTGTATCATCTCCGTGGCCAAGTCTGACAGCTCTGGGCCAGACTAGAAGCCTCTTTCTCCAAACGCTGTCTCATTTCTCCTGCTCTTTCAATCACCTCCATCTCCATTGGTCCTCTTAGTACCCGCGCCGTTTTCTCTCTGCTCCAGGTGGCCCCTTTGCTTCAAATCTCCTTTGCTTTTTCTTCAATCTCGTCTTCAGGAAATTTTTATTTTCATCCTGAGTTCCAGCTGCTTAACATTTTGCACCCTGGCTAACTCATGTTTTTAAGTCTGAGCTTTGAAAGAGGCACCTAGAGTGTCTACCCATGCGCCCCGGACTGAACCATACGCCTTCTGTCAGAGAGTCTCACTTAAAGACACTTGGTCACACAAAAACCCACTTTGTTTCTGGCTGCAGGCTGGAGTCTGTCTGTTTTGTGTCGCCATCCTTTCTGCCATTGATTCCCTGAAGCACCAGAGGCCGCTACACGAGTCAGAGCTCTGACCTGTTCCTGCATCAGGGACCACTTTCCACCATGGCTCCAGAGACTGGCATTTCTCTTCCTGAAAGGAGGAGTCGTTTCAAAATCTACCTTGGAAGTGGTGGGGAAAGCCCAGCCCCATGGCTCTTCCTACTCCTAATGACGTGGATTGAGTCACACTCTCCGTAGCCATGCAGAGCCACTTGGGAAACCATGCCTAGGGCTGTGATTTCTGGGACGTCTGTGTCACTTCACAGCCGATTGAGGCTGAGGCTGGTGACTCCTGATGTCTCACCTTCATACCTTTCCCCGGGTAGAGACTTGAGAGCCATGAAACACCCATGGGGAAGATTTCTCCAATTAGTTTTTCTGCCACCATATCTGCAGCGAGAAACACTCCCTCAAGCCAATGCCTGCCTTTCGGCCCATGTGTGTGGAACACCTGTGAGGGCAGATCAGCAGCCACCCTGCCAAGTTTCCTTTGGGAGCCCTTGTGTTGGCCTCACCCACTCGTGATGGGCTGGTTAGAGGCACAGCAGGAAAATGCCCGTTGGGCAATAACTAGCAACCACGTCAGACATCTGGGCCCATTTTGATAAGGTGAGATCGTGGGTTTCTTTGTCAACAGGAATGAGTGTTTACTGGAAGCCATGGAAGACCTAATTTATTTTCCCTGGTTGGGTTTGGAGAACATATGCCAGTAAGCAAATGCATCAAAAACCAAAGATGTCCCGACAGCGTGAGTGTTCCAAGCCGATAAGCAGAGGTGTTGTTGTGTTTCCTTCTGAAGGACCCAGACAACCAGGCAAACATTTACAGCTTTCCTAGCAATCTGCCTGATGCTTCGTGGGCACAGTGCATATAAGCCAGATGCCGAGAGCAGTCCCCGTCACACTGAGAGTGACAACAAGAGAAACAGGTTTCACAAGGAGGGGCGCACACCCCTGCTCAGTGCGCTGTGTGACATGGAGTGTGCCCTGGTGTGATAGGGGCAGCCATGCATCATAGATAATAGAAAAAGGTAGATGTTAGGGAAGAATCATGAGAAAGTCATTTGGAGATGAAAAAAAAATGTTTTGAAAATGAGCCTATGTTCAGCGTTTATCTCTGGTGTTTCTGGTGTTTCATTTGTTTCCGCTGTTCTTAGTCCATGGTTTTAACCTCAGGCTCCAAGACAGTGATTCTCAACCTGTGGGTCGAGACCCCTTTGAGGCCTAATGATCCTTTCCCAGGGCTCTCCTAAGACCATCAGAAAACAGAGATATTTATATTACAATTCATAATAGTAGCAAAACTACAGTTATAAAGTAGCAGGGACAATAATTTTATGGTTGGTGGTCACCACAATACGAGGAACTATATTAAAGGGTTGAAGCATTCGGAAGGTTGGAAACCACTGATCTAAGAGGAGGACAGTACACTTACATTGGAAAAAAAAATTCCTACTTTATTTAGGGTTCTTAAATGCTTCCACCTCCCTTCCAACCCACTGTCCAGAGGTAGGGGAGAGAGAAGGTTAATTTTTAAAAGGGGGATTGTGGACCTGTTTAGAAGTAGTTCCTCGGGCCAGTTCCACTCTGCGTTGTCAGGATATCATCAGTCCAGTCCAATAACAAACACCAAACAGCAACACGAGTCAGTAGCGGCGGCACAATGATTAGAAACAGCAAGGCTCCGCCCAGTCGGCATAAATCAGTGAAAATGGCCAGAATCGGCCAGAATGCCATGAAGCAAAGACCAGCAAAGCATTGCACAGCACAGCAATGCAAATGTGTTGTCGCACTGTCTGTGGGGTTCTATTTATATTTTTTCCCTAAGCATCATGTGCCCTCCTATGTGTCTGTTTTGAGCAAAATATCACGTGCCCTTCCATAAGACAGCTTCCAGCAAAACATCACATGCCCTCTCACAAGACAGTTTCTAGAAAAACATCACATGACACAACTGAGTTTTTAAAGAAACCGGAAACTTCCACTTTGGAGGAGTGATATGTCTAAGGCACATAGGTAATGAGTGGCAGAGGGAATTCCAGAGCAGAGCCCAGGGCCCGAATGACTGACCATTCTGGTACAGTAGCTGATTCTGTTGCTATTGAAGGTACAGGAGCAGATATGAAAAGGGGCACAGTGCACAGTGGACATTATACAATAATAAGAGAGAATCTAGAACTGAGAGGAGGCCAGCTCTTCAGTATAACAGTGGGAGCTGGCCTGAGCTTGGGTGGTAGCGGTAAGGAAATCTGATTGACAGAGAAAATGTATGTGATCATGGCCAGGTGGTCAGATGCTGGGTTCTGTAAGGTCTCGGTGGGCAGATGGTCTTGGCATGTAACAGAGGCGGGGTTTGTCTGGAGTTTGGATTTGAATGTATACTGTCTGGTCAAATGGGTGACTACTCTCACTGGTGCCTAGGCACATAGGATATTGGGTGGAACAACAGAGATGCTTGGGGATGTTGTTCCTAATTTGATTGGAGCTCAGGAAATGTGTTGGGAAGAACTGGGAGTGAGACTGTACTTGGGATTCCGGTATATGCAGACGTATATATAAGTCTGGGATACGCTAGGGGTAGGAGTCACTGGAAGCCGCAGCTCACATAGCAAAAGAGCAGGAGAAACATAAAGCTTCTGTCCCCGCATAACCTCCTTCTGAGACTTGGCTTTAGGAGATATGACTGATCACCACGTTGGAAGGGTCTGCTGCTTTATCTATGTAAAGACAAGTTCAAATCAGAAGAAACCCACAGCCCGTGGTTCCTGTTCTGCTTGCTCTTATAAGCTATAAATGTTCTCCAGGCCACGGCAGCTCTCAAGGCAGTGAGCACTCAGCCAGCTAGCGCCCAGTAGAACACAGGTTTGGCTTTGAGGACACTCTAGTAAACTGTTTTTTTCTGAAACATTGAGGCATTTCCTGCAGAAACAGTGGTCAGAGGGAGTCGGAACCAGGCTCTCCTGTAAAACCGTCTGGGCTCTGGAGTGAACTGGGAGCCATTGAGCAACTATATGGCTGAGGATGGAACAACCCTGAAGGGGGCTGGATTTGGCATTCTTGGGGGATTTTGTCATGTCCTTCCCAGAAAGAGCTCAATGGCACAATCGCTTCTGTATTGAATTTTTTTTTTTTTTAGGGCTGTTTATCCTAACAGTGTATCATTACATGCAAATCTCTTTTTGTTTCTAAGTAGATTAAGACTCAAAGTGACTGTAAAAACGGCACATTGAATTTCTGTGACTTTGTTGTCTTCACTCTGTGAGAAGAGATCTCAGGGAAGGGGGTGGCTTAGAACTCACTATGTAGAACTTCTAATTCTCTGAATTACAGGTGTGTACCACCACACAGTGCTGGAGACTGAGTCCAGGGCTTTGTGTACATCAGGCAGGCATCTATAGGCTGAGCCACATCCCCAGACTCCCACTGATTCTTTTTATGTACCGTAATTAAGATTAAATCAGCAGAATTAGGAAATTGGTGTTGGTGCAATATTCTTAGGTAGAGAACTCATTCTGACTTCACATGTCATCTTCAGTTTCTCCTAAACAAATATAGTACTTTGAAATTGTTAGATCATGTCAATTTTCAAATGTTATGAATACTCAAAATCTTTACTTTTGCATCATAAAACTTCCATTATTTTCCCCCAAAATACTACCTTTACTGACAATGTTCTTTTGACTGAAGACTGAGTAGGCTTTCTTATATTCACACAAATTAATTTTAGCAACTATTTTCAGAAGTTTCTTTTTACAGTGTATTATATTTTTAACCAAAAGGATGAACTATAAATGAGAGATTCCAGGAGTTAGAGTGAGCTGGGAAATTTATAATTGTGTGTGAACGCGGATCCTTGCCCCACTGCTACTAAAAATTGAGCAAAGCCATTTCGTAGAGTCTCTCACACTCTTTGGTCTTTCATTGGCTGACTGCAAAACAAGGAAGGTGGTAGCACCTGTTGTCTTGTTTTCAGGCAGACAGTCCCCGGAATCCACGGTCTGAATTCTGATCTCAAATCTACAGTGAGGTACAGTTATATGGGACATGCTCCTTTTTCTTCTAAAGACATGGCTGTATTTCACTGTAGATTTGAGATCACTCCTCATGGCTCCTATGAGATGCTCGTGCAGGAACGCCTTCTCCCTCCCTGCCTTTCCTCTCTCGCTGGTGTTCTGAGACGTAGCCTCCACTTGCTGTCAGTCAGGACCATTGAATATGACATCTGGCAAGACTCTGGCCTGCATTCGTAAACATATCCCAGTGAACTAAAGGACGTTGTACTAGAGACCTGAGTTACCACACTGTCTACATTTTATTTGTATTTAAAGAAGAAAGGCAATTTGAACCCACGGCACATCACAAACGGGAAATCGTCTTGCGTTTGTTACTTTGTTTGGTACTGTGACCAAATAACCAGATAATAAGCAAGCTAAGGGAGGAAGGAAGGGCGTGTGTGTGTGTGTGTGTGTGTATGTGTGTGTGTGTGTGTGTGTGTATGTGTGTGTGTGTGTTATCACAGTTTGAGAGAATATAGGCTATTGTGATGGGGAAGACATGTTGCCTTGAGAGGGAGACTAGCCGGTCTCATTGTATCTATGACTAGGAAGCTGAGAGAGAAAGAACAGAAAGTGGGTTCCAGCCGTACAACATCAGAGCCCATCCCCACTGACTCACTTCCTCTGGTGAGGGTCCACCTGCTCAAGGTTTAAAAACCTTCCCAAACAGTCCCTTCACCTGGGGACCAAGAGTTCAGGAAGATTAGTGGTTCCCGGGCTGGGGCCATGGGCTTGGAACGGGCAGACTCTCTGCAGCTCAGATTGGAAGATGGAAGACTGGTCGCTCTCAGAAAGAAAGCCAGTTCCTTCCAAGTGTAACTCAAGCTGGTGTTGCCGCACCTGCCAGGCTCACTCAGCGGTGCCACAACTGGTTCCTTGGCTTCTTAGAAGTGATGTCACAGTAAACGTGGGAGTGAATGAATCTTCATGATAGGATTTTATTTCCGTTGTAGGTATGTGGTGGGATGGCTGGGGGTTCTATTTCCAGTAGTTTTGGAAACTCTGATCAGTGTTAGTTGGTCACAGCATCTGGGCCAGTAATATGCCCTAGAATGTCCCTTGAGGAAGAAAAAAAAAAAATCTCTTTCTACAGATACCACATGTTAGCTATTAAACACATGTGGCCATGAGGACACTACATGTTAGCCACTAAACAAACATACATCACCATGAGGATACCACGTTAGCCACTAAACACACATGTCCATGAGGATACCACATGTTAGCTACTAAACACACATAGCCATGAAGAAGATAGTTTGCCATCTTTTCTTTCCAATGAATGTGAGTTTAAGGATGTGTGTGTGGCTGTCCCATATTAGGTGGTGCAGGTACAGAGCAGTGTGTAATGGGTTTATTGTTATTGTTGAGATAGTGTCTTATACAGCCCTGGCTGCTCAAAACTCACTATATAGACCAGGCTGGCCTTAAATTTGCCACTGTCTTCCCATCTTTGCCTCCAAAGTACTGGGATTACAGGTGGGCTGCACCTCACGCAGCTGTTTTTTAGTGTTTTGAAGAGAAAAAAAAATTGAGGGCTAGAAATGTGGTAGTTGCCCTAACATAACTGAGGGCAAGGGCTCCATTCCAGCATTGTAATGTATGTATATTGTACACATGTATATGTATACATATAACATATATACACATATAATATATTATATATAGACATGTACAATAATGTATACATATGCATGTGTATATATGTGCGCACACGCATGTGCACATTGTGTGTGTGTGTGTGTGTGTGTGTGAGAGAGAGAGAGAGAGAGAGAGGGAGAGAGGGAGAGAGAGATTTGTTTTCTCTCTAACTCCCTTCAAAGCAGAGGGAAAAATAAAGTGTACATATGCCTATGAATGAAAGTCCCAGTCAATAGTGAAACGTGTATGGAACTTATCAAAATGTCAAATGTATATGCAATATAAGAACCCCAGGAATGGCCAAGTTCATTCGGAAGAGGGGTGGGCTATATGGGGAGGAGAGGTGGGATAGAGGGACAGTGATGAACAGTGACAGCAGCTTGGGACAGAGAGCCATAGGGCAGGATGAAGGGCACAGGGCAGGTTTTTCCAGCAGCGCTTAGGAGCCTCATAAAGACAGACACGGTGCTGAAAACAGTGCATTCCGAGAGCTGCTTGACTATATGGAAGACATCAGTAAAATTAGATCTTACCATAGTCTTCACAGAATTAACTTCAGAGATATTAAAATTCAATGTGAAAAAATACAGTTTAATAAGGCTCAGCAAGACTACCATGTGCAAGGCAGTATGCATGTGTGTATATGTATGTGTATGTAAATATGAGAAAGCATTTAAGATCTTAGTAAAACATGATTTTTATGGCAAGATGCAAAAAGCACAGGCTATGAGCATTGTAAACTTTATTTCATCCAAATTGAGATTTCTTGAGAAACTGAAAAATCAGACTGTAATCCACAGACTGGGAGGACAGCACCCGAGTTACCACACAAGTTTATCAATGAGCAGAGTACGCAGATATAGAAACAATGTCCCCTAAATCCAACAAGTCACCACACAACCAAGAGAACGTAAGCAGGGGCAGATAGAAAAATATGCTTTGAAGGAGTATTTGAAAGAGCATTGAGAAATGGGATTGAGAAATGATTCGGAGATCAAAGCAAGCCACCGAAGGCTGAACCTCCAAGCTGTCTCACGCAAAGTCATTCCTTAGGACAGACTGGTCCTACTGAGGCCACAGTGTCCAAAGCAGCTGGCCATCTGTGAGGCACAGAAGACTGAGAGCAGTAGAAAAGAGGAAGGTGGGGCACATGTAAGAGTGGTGGAGTTTAAGCAGGACCCCTGGGCCCAGATCTGCTCGTCATAATGTCTTTTTGTAGGTTTCTAGGACCCTCTGGATCCTTCTATTTCCCCATTCTCCCATGCTTCTCTCACCTAGAGTCCCAATAGGATGTCCTCCCCTCTGTCCCAGTTTCCTAGTAAGTGAAAACTTTCATGGGACATGCCCCTTGGGCTAGTGTCCAGATGTAAGTGAGTATATACCATTTGAGTCTTTCTGCTTCTGGGTTAACTCACTCATTATGATCATTTCTAGTTCAATCCATTTGTCCACAAGTTTCAGGAATTCCTTGTTTTTAATAGCTGAGTAGTATTCCATAGTGTAAATGGCACCAGCCAAGGACAATACGTGCAGTAAACTTCAAACCCATACCCAGATCTAGCCAATGGACAGGACATTCTTCACAGCTGAGTGGAGAGTGGGGTCTGACTTTCAGCTGGTGCCCCATATTTGACCAGTCCCCTGGATGGGGAGGCCTAGTGGCACTTAGAGGAAGGATAGCAGGCTACTAAGAAGAGACTTGATACCCTATGAGCATTTACAGGGGGAGGAGGTCCCCCTCAGTCACAGTCATAGGGGAGGGGAGTAAGGGGGAAATGGGAGGGAGGGAGGAATGGGAGGATACAAGGGATGGGATAACAATTGCGATGTAATATAAATAAATTAATAAAATATATTTAATTTAAAAAATGAGTGGTGGAGTATGACAAGCAGCCTGCATTTATCATACAAGCATTTGCTAAGCACCTACTGTGCGCTACTGTTGCGCAGACGTGAAGGTCCAGGACACACTTTTCTCCCAGCATGAAACCTGAGATGTAGGGGAGCAATAGCGTTGAGGCAACAAGTGAGCGAGTAAAACTGGAAGAAGAGTTAATAAACACAGACAGGGATTAATGAACTGATGTGAGGACCTTGAGGACAGGCAAAGGGAGCTGGGGGTGTGCCTGTGTGGGACAAGGGGTTGGGTATCTCCTTGCAGGTGACATTTGACTTACAGACTGAGGAGTGAGAGATGCTGAGATTCTGAGTTTGGGGCAGGAGGAAGGATGTGCTTGGACCAAAGGCCAGCTTAGGAAGAGGAAGTGGGCTGGAGAGGGGAGATGGGAGTATGGGGGGTCCAGCAGACAGGTACAAATCAGACCAGTGTGTGTGTGCACATGTGTGTGTGTGTGAGAGATATACAAATACAAAAGTGACTGTGGAGCAGAAGGTTCGTGTTGGGGGTGGGTGCGTATTATGCTGTGTGATTCCAGCTGTTCTTGAGCCTACCCATGGCTGATGCTTGGTTAGTAGCAGCAACCAACAGCCGAGGTAGTGATTACCACATGAAATAATACCTGGTTCTTTCCTCATGCTAGTCCACCCAGTCTTCATGGGGACCCTATGAAACAGGTATGTTATTAGACTCATTTAAAAGATGGGAAAACGGGCTGGCCAATTAAAAATTTCAGTGTCACAAACAGTAAGGGCATGGGGTGGCCTGGAACAAGGGCAGCCTGGCTCTGGCGTTCTTGCTGTGGGGAAGGGAACTAAATCCTCACTCCTTGGGTCCCTTGAGAAAGTTAGCTAATGGCTGGCTGGTGGCATGAGGTGGGGACTGGGAGCAAAGCTGGCTGGAGAGATTAGAATCTGAGTGTAGAATGCGCTATCACAGTTGTACCATGGTCAGTACTTGCAACCTGGGAGCTGACTGGTAACCGCATGGGTTTGGCGATGGGGCGAGGACCACACTTGCTGTGCATCCTATAGGCTCTGCAAGATCTTTGAAGAGCAGCGAAGACGCTATGATGATGGCTTCAAACCAGCTAAGCACTACGGTTTCCCGGAGATTCCGGATATGAATGTATGCAAAGGACTTTGCCTTGAAGTGGTACTTGACCTCTTGAACTTTGGGACCAAGCATATCTCTTAGGCTCCGTGACCTGTCCCTGTCCCTTTGGAATAGTTGGTCAATCTCTGCTATGTCATCAACGTCCCACCCAGGGTTCTGAGCATGTGATGAGGTAAGGGCAGGTGTGAAAAAGCCTTGTTCTTCGAGCTGGCTGACCGTCAATTTGGGAGCACAGCGGCTTCTGCTCCAGTAGCCTAAGAGCACTGCAAGCGATTCCTGGAGTACGTAGAGGCTGTGTGATCTTGGAACTCCGGGAACTCTGACCCGGGGTATCCATTTAGGGCAGGCTACAGGTCCCTGGCTTTGGCGTACGGTGGTACCACCGCGAACCCACTCCATCCCAGGGAGCGCGCGGGGCGGGAGGTGGGGTGGGGGGGGGGGCGGTGAGCACACGGGCAGGAGGCCCGGAGCTTGGAGCAGGAAGAGCGGCCCGGGGCCGGCTGCCAGGGCGAAAGAGCTAGCGAGGCGGGTGCGGCGGGTGCAGAGCTGCGGGCGGCGGCGCCCTCGGGTCACTTGCAGGCCGGGCGGCAGGCGACGGGACGCGAGGTGGCAGGGCGCACCATGCCCACGTTCGACCAGGCGCTGAGGAAGGCGGGCGAGTTCGGGCGCTTCCAGCGGCGCGTGTTCCTGCTGCTGTGCCTGACGGGTGTCACCTTCGCCTTCCTCTTTGTCGGCGTGGTCTTTCTGGGCAGCCAGCCCGATTACTATTGGTGTCGCGGGCCGCGAGCCACCGCGCTGGCCGAGCGCTGCGCCTGGAGCCCCGAGGAGGAGTGGAACCTCACCACGCCGGAGCTCAGCTCCCTAGTTGAGCGCCGCGGCCAAGGCCACTGTCACCGCTACCTGCTGGAAGCCACCAATACCAGCGCCGAGCTCAGCTGCGACCCACTCGCTGCCTTCCCGAATCGCTCTGCACCCCTGGTACCCTGCAGCGGAGACTGGCGCTATGTGGAGACCCACTCAACCATCATCAGCCAGGTAAGCCTGGCACTGTGCACCATCTCCTGCCACACAGCAAGTGTAAGAAGGTGGCCTCCAGACTAGATCCTTGGAGTCTTCGCTATTTGGAGACTCCACCACCTTTGGTGGCCCCTAGGTTCTAATCCGTGCTTGCAAGTTCTGCGTAGCAAATACCTGGGAAAGCCTTTGTTTATGAACCGCCTTAAGGAGTGGGCTAAGAAATGATCTGGCTTCAGGTAAAAAGGAAAACTTTCCTAGGAGCCAACTTGGAGAAGCTTCCCACACACCTGCCTCTACTGTGTCTTTGAGATGTGTTGGCAGAGCTATTGGAGATTATGGGTCCCCTCTTGGCTGGCGACCCCTCTGCCTTCAGGCTGGGTTGAATTGTGTTAGCACGTTTGGATTGGTTTATCTCCAGGGAGCATACATAGGAGAGGGGGAATCTACTTTAAAGACTCGAAGACAGTGCAACCTCCCTCCCCACGCCCCCTCCACCCCCAGTGTCCAAAATGGTTACCTGAAATGTAGGGGACAAAGGTCAAGGCTCTTCCGGGCAATAATTTTGATAAAACTGCTTTGAGGACAAAGAGCAGCAATTTAAGAGAAGTCGGGAAGGCTGAGATATTGGACAAGAGTTGATGATTTTTTTTCCTGCTAGTAAATTACAGGCAGGCAGCAGGATTGGGCATCTCTCCCCATTTATTGCGGTGGCTGCTGAAGCCCGAGGAGGGTGCGATCCCCACACTTTGGGGAGGGGGGCAGGGTCTTCCTCAGTCAGACTCCAAGTCATGTCTGATTCTGCATCCTCCAGCGCTGTGAGTTGTGAGGCTGTGGGTACAAACTGCTTCGGAGGCACCTGGTCCACAGAGGAACAGGTGTGCTGAATTTTGCCTGCAGTCATAGCTCAACTCAATCTATATACGATGATGAAGCGTACTCAGGTAATCAGAGAAAGAAACATTTTTGTTTTGTTTTGTTTCTAACTTAGTTCTTGTCCAAAACACTTGTTTAGATAACAAGGAAACTGTGGTACCAGGAGGCAGGAAACGCTTCTTCTGTAGTTTTCCTTCCCTTGGTGATCATGGCTCAAGTTGGGAATATAGCTCCGTGAAGCTGTTCTTTCTTGTAAGGCCATACATGGGTTGTGGCATCCTACTCACTTCCAGAGACCCTGTCTCAGAAAACAAGAAGCCGTCCCCTGACTTCCACATACACACAGGCACACATGTGCTTAAACACACCAGAATACACATGTATCCTCCCCGCAGCGTGCACGCTTGCTTGTGTGCATACGGACATTATATTAAAAAGCCTTAAAAAAAACAAAATGCACACCACTCTAGAAAGGTTGACATGAGTGACAGTGACTGTGATCCTTGGGCCTTCAAGGAGAGGGTTATAAGAACCTGTGGCATGGATACTGACAGGTGCTTTAGGGATGTGCTGAGGTTCTGGACTCAATAGAGCACTGTCGGAGTGGTTAACACCGTGCGGAAAGGCAGGAAGTCAGGAGATCGTCCTGTCATGGTCTCTAGGGAGCTGTGTGCCTCCAGTCTATCACTTACGTTCTTCAGGTCTTGCTTTCTCATTCTGTGCATGCTCAGTGTGCACAGAACAGCGACCGGACTTCCTTAGGGACAAACTAAAGTGTTATTTAGGATGCCTTCCTTAAAGCTGCCGAGGAGGTTTTGAGACCTACTGGAAAGATTTCCTTTTCAAATCCCAGATAGTTTTAATTTCTTGTGGCTCATCTTCCATGCATTGATTCTCAGGAGGAATCTG
>OU015750.1:110711745-110737698 GCA_907169655.1 Acomys percivali
ATTTCTTGTGGCTCATCTTCCATGCATTGATTCTCAGGAGGAATCTGCCCCATCTTTCCTGGAATCCCCCCCCCCCAAAGTAATTTAGAATCTTCCAGAACCTCAGGGTTCCATGTGCTGTTGTCTTTGATTCTGAATATGAACAAATTCATGGCTGTTATTTTAAATACTATTAACGTAATGATCAACACTGTAGTTGTAGCTTCAGCTAATATCATGAAGTAAGTGTATTTTCAGAGACCTGAAGTTTTAAGATATGCAAAGGCTACCTGTTGGGAGAAGGGGGAAGTGAACAGGTTGCATGGGACACTTGGTCTTTGGACCAAACTGGGAGGAGATATGATTGTTTTAGCATTATAGAAGGGAAAGCTGAGGCTGGTGATGTTAGAGACCCCTCCCAGGGATCTATATTGTCCTTGGGGTGACAATGTCAACCTTAGTTCTCTGTCACTATAGGGTCAATATGCCCTTTGATTCATTTGGTGGCCTTCAGAACAAGCAGCCAGGCTGACTGCTGGGAAAGCTGTGACGTCACTTGGTGCAGTGGGTCCTTTTTGTCCTGATGTGAACATTGTAAACCTGTTGCTTAGAACTCATCCACCCTTGTCCTACCTTCATTCCAAGGCACTATGTGAGGAGGGACTGACTGTCAGTTGTAGGGCTGTTCCAAGCCACATCCACTCTAGGGCATTTTCTACCTGTGTTGAACTTCTTCAGTGTAGACTATTCTGTCTGAGTCTTATCTGTTTGCTAGATGTTGGGCAGAACTAAACCTGATGGATTGTAGACACCGAGTCAGAGCCGTTACGGGTTGGATGCTTCAGGCTCACTGTCCAGGGAAGGGACTTTTAAGACTGATGGAGGGATTTTGCTTGCTAGTGTCGGAAAGGAACAAAAGACCACCTCTCTGCTTCAGATGCTTTCACGCGCACACAAACAGTCACTCTTCCATCACTTTTCTTCTAAAATAAAAAGGCCAGTTTGAGGAGCGTGGGCAATCTGTGGAAGAGAGTGCTGGCTGCTTTGTTCCCAGGCTTCCTTCTTTTCCTTCAGGTGCTGTTTTTCATCCCTGTGCTGTTTATTGTCCTCAGATGCAGGCCAACTCAGTAGGGGGATCCACCCGCAGTCCCAGCCTAATGCTGCCCTCTCCAGTGGCCTGTGAAGCATGTTCCTGAGCTATTGTACGTGCTGGAGAAGGGAGTTAGCCAAGCTGCAATTCTGGCCTAGGCAACGTCTCTAATTTGCAACAGATACTTTAGAAAGAAATACTAGGCCTAGAGAGATGACTCAGTGGTTAAGAGCACTGGCTGCTCGTCCAGAGCACGGTCAATTTCCAGCATCAGACAGCTGCTTATAACAATCTGTAACCAGTCCCAGGGGATCCAAACCCCTCCTCACCTCCATGGGCACCAGGCATGCATGTAGTATACAGGCATACACGCAGCCAAAATATACATTTAAAATGCCTAGAAAGAATGCATCACTATATTTTTGGCTGTGTAAAGTCATTTGTGCCTTTCCTCTTTCTTGCAGAATTAACTTATCATCAGAGTATCTATTATAGTATTTCTTTAAATACCCAATTATTACATCATTTGTTTTCTACTTCATCTCTTTTCCTCTTTACTATGTGTTGGTACATTTTTCTCAGTGTAAGTTAAATCCTCAGCTCAATTTTTCTAGCCTAAAAAAAAAAAACAGTAAATATTTACAGCTATGAATTTGCTTCTATGGACTCCCTTGGCTGCACTTCAACAAATCTTTTAGTGTATAGTTTTTCAAGTTGTGCCAAGATTTAGTCTGTGAGCAAATATAGATATTTATTGTTGTCTGAGCTGCATCTAAATATAGAACAAAGGATGACCATAAAATATGGTTTGCCTCATTGAATCTGAGCATCAATAAAAAAAATCTTTTTCTTGCCTCACTCGTACCTGTGGAGCAGGTTCAAGGTTGTGTGTGGCAATAGAGCCACCTTGACAAGAGTTCAATTCAGCTGTCACTCACCTTTTACTCAGTAATGACAAGTCACATAGGAGAGGAGTAAGTGTTCTGTGGGAGTTCTAAGGAATGGAATTTTATCAGCAAGGAGATGTCTGCTTGCTTAAAAACACACACACACACACACACACACACACACACACACACACAAGAGTAAGCCAGGTGTGTTAGTATACACCTGCAACCCACCTACAGTAAGCCAGGTGTGTTAGTATACACCTGTAACCCACCTACTTGAGGGTCTGACCTAGAAGAGTCACTTGAGCTGAAGTGTTTAAGGCAAGTTTGAGGCAAAACAGCAAAGCTCCATCTTAAAACAAAATAAATTGCGCCATATGCTTACAATGCCCTACTGGAAGAATTACTCTTTTTTAAATCATGTACATTTATTTTGTATGTGTGTATCACTTCTCCTTTTCTAATATGTGGGTCATGGGCCTGGAACACAGGCTTGGTGGCAAATATTTATACACGCTGAGCTATCCCGCTGGTCACGGAGGCCTTAGACTATTAAGCTGTTCAATGTCCTGCCATAAGAACACAAGTGCAACTAATTATTATTAAATAACAAGATGGTCATGCTTGCTGGGTGTGGTGACATGCTGTGACCTCTGTATTCAGGGAGGCTGAGGCAGGAGGATTAGCAGAACTTCTGCACTAGTCCCCAAATCTGCCCTGCTGAAATGTGTACGTTAACTGTTATTCCATCCTTAGTATGCAGATTTCTCATTGTTATTCCTTCTTTGACTCATACTTTATTTTTAGAGGCTTATTATTCAACTAATTTAAGCTGGCTCTTAAAAAAAATTTTTTTTTGCATTCTTTTTAATTGTGGTATGGCCGGAGAATGTGATTTGCAGGTTTGTGTAAGACTGCCCTTTTATTTTTCCTTTAAACTTTTATTAAGTTTGCTTTGTAGACCTTTCAGAGTCAAGTGTTGTAAATGTTCCTTTTGTGCTTTGGAAGAATGTTTGGTATTTAACTATAAGTTGCTGGGCTTTACAGACATTCACCAGCTGAAGCTAGCCAGTTCTAGTGTCAACACATCCTATGTTTGAGTCAAATTTTCATAGTCTGGTAATCAATAATTATAAAAATGTATTATTTTGCAGAAATTTTCAGTTTCTAGATTTAAGATTTTTATACAAGATATAATTATACTGAATATGGGTACATGTGAATTTAAAGTTTGAGAATTACTTATAGGAGGCAGGCAGATCTTTGTGAGTTTGAGGCCAGCCTGGTCTACAGAGTGAGTCCCAATATAGCCAAGGCTACACAGAGAAACCCTGTATTTAAAATTTTTTCTTATAGTTTTAAAATTATATTTAATATAGTATAAGACCTGCCTGACCTGGAGAGATGGCTCAGAGGTTAAGAGCACTCGCTATCTGTTCTTCCAGAGGTCCTGAGTTCAATTCCCAGCAACTACACGGTGACTCTCAACCATCTATAACGTGATCTGATGCCCTCTTCTGGCCTGCAGGTTTATGTGCAGGCAGAGCACTGTATACGTAATAATAAATAAATAAATCTTAAAAAAAAAAAAAAAAGACCTGACCTTAGTTGTCTTAATATTATCTGCTATTAATATAGCAAGCTCAGCTTTCCTTTGGTTAATATTTACCTATAATTACTTTTTGTTATCTTAATTTTCAAATTTCCCATGTTCCAGTAGTTTTGTGAGGCTCATAAAATATACATAAGACGATTTTGCTTTTATCGAGTGTGCTTCAGTGTCCATGAGTTAGCCACTTGACCACCTGGTCTATGATGACACAGGTCATCATGGTGAAGTCTGTGCATGGCACACAAAGCTTGCACCCTGTGCATGGCACACGAAGCAGTGCGGACAGGTGTCCTAATGTTGCCTTTAAGGGTGCTCCTTGTACTAGACTCCCCCTCATAAAGGTTCCACTGTGCCCCAACAAAACCCTGGGCTGGTGAGGGAGCACTGAAGGTCCAAGCCTTAGCACTCCTTAAGTAGTGTGGCACCTGATCTCTTTAAATGTGTTGTAGTTTTGGGCTCGTTAGACCTTTATTTTTTTATTTTTTCTTAATCCTGGCCTTTCTGTGTTTTTTCTTCTGTGAAAGAAAATTAGTTAGACTTGCTTTTCTTATTCTGTTTTATTCCTTCTTTTAATTGTTGGAAATTTAGTTCATTTAGTGATCACCCCTGGAAATTTCCCCAAGCTTATTTAACAGAGCCTAAATTTAATGCAGCCCCCTCCCCTTAAAAAAAGATTACTTATGTGTATGGGTGTGTACCTGTGTGAGATTATGAGTGCCATGTGTATGCAGATAGCCACAAGGCCAGTGGAAGATATTATATCCCCTTGGAACTGCAGTTATAGGCAGTTGTAAGTTGCCATATGGGGGGTTGGGACCAAACCTTGGTCCTTTCCATGAGAAGCAAGTGCTCTTTACCTCTGAGCCATCTATCCAGACCCCTGACCTTCTTTCTCTTAGACAATCTAAGAAATTTAGAATACTTAATTCAGCCACTATTCCCTGTGTCTATCCTATGTCTATTATTTTATTATTAATTCATGGTTTTTATGTAGTTTGTGTGTGCCTTGGTTCATATCCACACTATATTTACCCATTATTCTATAGAATGCAAGTAAATCTTTCAAACGTTTCTTTAGTGCAAAGGTTCTCAACCTGTGGGTCGTGACCTCTTTGGGGTTGAACAGCCGTTTTTTGTGGGGGGAGGGGGAAGGGGAGGGAGGGGGAGGGAGAGGGAAGTGAGTCAAATATCTCATATCCTGCATATCAGATATTTACATTACAATTCATAAAAACAGCAAAAATCACAGTTATGAAGTAGTAACTGAAACAATTTAATTGTTGGCGGTCACCATAGCATGAGGATTGTATTAAAGAGTCGCAGCACTAGGAAGTTTGAGAACCGCGCCTTTATTGTATATTTGTAGGTAAAAAATGTGTTTTGGAGACGCAACAGGTACAGCCAACCAATGAGAAGGCAAGGTCATGAGTGCCACGCTCTTGGCCCAATCATAGACGAATATGGGAGAAGAGTCTCTCCCCCAGGCCGATGGGGGCGGGGCTCGGGCGGAGGCGAAGGTCATCTGATCTGCAGCGGCCTAGGCCCAGACGCTGAAGCCTGAGGCTACAATGGCGGCAACTGTGGCATCATGGAAACGGAAGCAGATGGGTACTCGACGGGCCTCAGTCCTGTGGCTGCCTCTGTGGCTGGTGGCGGTGGCCGTGGCGGCGGCGGCCGCGAAGCAGCAGGTGCCACTGGTACTGTGGTCGAGTGACCGGGGCCTGTGGGCTGCTGTGGCCGACACACACGAGGGCCATATCACCAGCGACATGCAGCTTTCTGCCTACTTAGACCGTGCCTTGGAGCTGGGCCCCCGAAATGTACTGCTGTTCCTGCAGGACAAGCTGAGCATTGAGGATTTCACGGCATACGGTGGCGTGTTTGGGAATGGGCAGGACAGCGCCTTCTCTAACTTGGAGAATGCCCTGGACTTGGCCCCCTCCTCACTGGTGCTTCCTGCCGTGGACTGGTACGCAGTCAGCACCCTGGCCACCTACCTGCAGGAGAAGCTTGGGGCCAGTCCCCTGCATGTGGATCCAGCTGCCCTAAAGGAGTTGGAGCTCAACGCCAGCCTCCCTACCCTGCTGCTCATCCGCCTGCCCTACACAGCCAGCTCCGGTCTCATGGCACCCAAGGAGGTCCTCACAGGCAATGATGAGGTCATCGGACAGGTCCTGGGCACACTCAAGTCTAAAGATGTCCCTTACACGGCAGCTCTGACTGCAGTCCGCCCTTCTAGAGTGGCCCGTGATGAAGCCATGATGGCTGGGGGTCTAGGTCGCCAGCTGCTTCAGACTCAGGTGGCGTCAACCGCGGTCCATCCTCCCGTGAGTTACAGTGACCCTGCCCCAAGGATCCTGTTCTGGGCACAGAGCTTCTCTGTAGCATACAAAGACGAATGGAAAGACTTGACTCCCCTCACCTTTGGTGTGGAGAGTCTTAACTTGACCGGCTCCTCCTGGAACGAATCCTCTGCCACGCTTGCACTGACCTATGACTCACTCTTTGGTGCAGCAGTGACATTCAAGTTCATTTTAGTTAGTCGCTTCTACCCAGTGTCTGCCCGATACTGGTTTGCCATGGAACGACTTGAGATCCACAGCAGTGGTTCTGTTGTCCACTTCAATGTTTCCCAAGTCACGGGACCCAGCACCTATTCTTTCCACTGTGAGTATGTCAGCAGTCTGAGCAAGAGAGGCAGTCTCCTTGTGACCGACGTGCCCTCTCTCTGGCAGATGACTCTTCATCACTTCCAGATCCAGGCCTTCAATGTGACTGGCAAACAGTTCTCCTACGCGAACGACTGCGCTGGCTTCTTCTCTCCGGGCATCTGGATGGGGCTGCTCACCACCTCCTTCATACTTTTCGTATCTACCTACGGCCTCCACATGATACTTAGCCTAAAGACCATGGACCGCTTTGATGACCACAAGGGCCCCATCATCACTTTGACCAAGATAGTGTAACCTGTGCTAGAGAGGGATTTAGGGAGTGTTGCTGTGTGTGCAGGTTGTCAAGTTTCTGTCTTGTGGCACAGTGGCTGGAAGGGTTTGTATTAACCCTATACTGCCCTCAGCCTGTCTTGCTTCCTCTCTAACCTGCTGAGGGACTTCCCTGGAGCCAATCCCCCCAGCTCTACCAACAAAGTACATTCTTCATAGATAATTAGACAAATCATCATCATTTCTTCTTGCCCCTCTGCAATTATCCTTTGCTGTTTATAGTGCTTTTGTATAGTAAGTGCTCACTCTCCATGCTTTATGGAGCTTCCAGAAACACCCATGAACGTGAGGTTCCTTGAGTTTGAGAGATGTGGAAAGGCTACTTAACTGTCTGTCCAGCTTGGCCGTTGTGTTTTGGGTGATATGTTAAAAATGAGCATTACCTGGGTTTCAGTTGTTCGCACTAGGTTTGCCTGTCAAGTGGTGGTGGTGGTGGTGGGGTGGACTGTTTTCTCCCTAATAAAATAAAGACATGTTACCACTTCTTTAAAAATGTGCTTTGGTTTTGTTTATATTTATAAATATTTATTCCATCATTTATCTTGAAAGCCAGATTTGTAGGTGAGTGGTCTCCTGTCATTAGCTGTCTTTCTTTGTCCTTCTGTCAAAGGTCCAGCTAGTGGTTCCAGTATGCCAGGTCCAGTCACCTGCACTGAGGAAAACATACGCAAGGGTGACACAGTGATACACATGGATAGCAGTGCCATAATGGGACCTGCTACTTTGTCTGATAACCATGAAATTAATAAAATGTAAGAAAAAAAGTAATGATAAAATGACTGGAAAGGAGTTTAATTGATATGGGAAAACAGGTACGATGAAGAATATTTTTGTTTGTTGTCAGTGTCCTGGCATGCACTTTGAGTCTAAACAGAAGAATCTGGGCAAGGGTCAAGGTTGCAGCCGAGCACTTTCCACCAGACTGTGGTTGCTCACACCTCAGGTCTGGTCCTTTCAAGCCTTGAGCAGCCTTATTGTTTGAGGAGACAAATTAGTTCCTATGAGATGCTGCTCCTGCTTGGGGTGATCTGATCATGGGATGAACTGTGAGATTTCTGCAGCCCAAGGTGACTACAGTTTAGGGCAGGAGAGATTTTGGATCACCTTTTTGGTGTTCTGGAACAGGACACCAAATGCTGACATTAAAATACCTTAGCTTGTCTTGTGTCTTCAGCCTTGAGGAGTTGAGATAAGTTTTGGACATCTGGTCTGGACTATGTAGTGACTTCAAGACCAGCCTTGTTTCAAGGGGCAGGAGCAAGGAGACAAAATGCACACTTTGTAAAGGTGCTTGCAACCAAGCCTAGTCACCAGAGTCTGATCTTTGGAGCTTACATGGTGGGAGAGAGAGAGAGAGAGAGAGACAGAGAGACAGAGACACAGACAGACAGAGACAGAGAGAGAGACAGAGAGAGAGAGAGACAGAGACACACACACACACAGAGAGAGAGAGAGAGAGAGAGAGAGAGAGAGAGAGAGAGAGAGAGAGAGAGAGAGAGAGAGAGAGAGAGAGAGAGAGAGACAGAGAGAGAGAGAGAGAGAGAGAGAGAGAGAGAGAGAGAGAGAGAGAGAGAGAGAGCGCCATCCATCTTGCACAGGTGGGCCTCCAGCTCCCACATGTATGCTGTAACTAGTGTACATGCAACATGTACAAAATGAACATAATACATTTTTTAAGGAAAACTAGAGTGTGGCTCACAGGTGAGTGCTTATCCTAGAATATACAGTTCTAGGCCTGATATCAGCACAGTAAAAATAATAAAATGTAGAAGTTAAAATGTTTTGAAAGAAATAAATAAAAACTTTTGCAGGTGCCAGGATTGTTTATATAGAACATCAAAGAAAAGCATTAAAGAAAAAAAAAAAAAAAAAAACACTACTGGGCGAGATGGCTCATTGGTTAAGAGCACTTCCCCAGCACCCTTGTGCTGGCTCCCCACTGTTTGTAACTCCAGTTCCAAGCGATTCACAGCCTCTTCTGTCCTTTGAGGGAAACCAGGCAAGCATGTGCAGGCAAAATACTCACATGCGTAAAACAAAAAACCACAATTCTTTAAACATAAATAAAAAGAATTATAAATAAATAAATAAATAAATAAATAAATAAATAAATAAATAAATAGCCAGGCAGTGTCAGTGTACGTACGCCTTTAATCCCAGCACTTGGAAGGCAGAGGCAGGCAGATTCCGGTGAGTTCTAAGCCAGCCTGGTTTAGTGTTTGCAGACACATGCACCCTGAAGGACAAACATGGCTGTGTGCAGACTTAGTCAGGTAAGTGGATCAAAGTAGAAGACCTGGATCCAAAGAATGAGGGCGGGGAGGGCAGGCATCCACCCTGCTTTTGCAGACCTCGAGGGCCCAGAAGAAGATCCAGTGTTCTGTAGTAAAGGCCATTTCTTAATCCTAGCTCCACTTTGAAGAGTGTGGACCTGTCCCGCAGCTTCCATTTCGCTTCAGGGAAACCCATTGCCACTCTGACTGCCTTGGTGCGGGCAGTCTTGTTTTCTCTCAGGGAGAGTCCCTAAAACCACAACAGGCATGCATTATGCACTCAATAAATGTTTCTTGAATGAATGTATATTTTCTCTGTTTTGGGCCCCTCTAGTTGCTTCTAAGTGACACTCAACCGTTCTCTTTCCAGTGTGGCCTTCAATCCTTTAGCCTTTTGTGCTGAGAATAAATTAGATATAAGTTGGGCTTGATTTTTTTTCCTCTCAAATTGTCTGTTTATGTATTATTGTTATATTCTGGATCACTAGCTTTCCATTCCACAGAGTCAAATCTTCTGTTTAACCCACCCACAGAGCTTTTTATCTTAACCTTTTCTTTATTTTTAACCTATGGTGTTTGTGGTATTTTAGAGCGTGCCTGGTCATTTGCTAGTAGCTATTCCTCTCCTTTTCTTTCTATTGTTTCAGTTTCTTTAATTCGTTTCATATAACTGCTTTTATTTCATGTGTGGTGGCTACCCAATGTCCTTGCTGTTCTAACTCTCTTGTTTGTAGCTTGTTGCGTGCTCGAAGATCATTGCCTGTACGTTCCCAGTTCTTGGTGGTCTCCGTGGAAGCTTCATTCCTTCTCATGTCTCTGGAAGCTTGGAGATAGCAGTGGCCTGAGCTCTGCCTCCCTTCCAGACAGTCTGGCTGAGGATGACTGAGGTTGCTGTCTGTCTCTCTTAGAAGCGTGAGCTTTCTTTTTTACTCCCTGAAACACTTTAGCATACGTCCATCATAGTAACTGTTCCTTTCAGGCAATGACAAATGTGTTTTAGCAGTATGTATATGTATATGTATATATATATATGTATATGTATATGTATATAATTTCCCCCTGCCAATGGAGTAAAATCAGGTCCCCAATGAATGGGGCTACCCCATGAAGTGTTGTCTGCTTTGTGATCTAGGCAGGGAAACCAAACAGATGCACCATCTGGTGACTTTTGTGGGCCCCAGAACAACCAAGAAAGTGTTTGTCACAGGGGCTTCATTGTGGGGTGCCTGAGAACCCTCCCGCTTCCTCTGGCATCTGGCATTCTGGATCATCAACAGCCGTGCCACTGCAATTACTTACATTCAGTGCACGCCAGGCACTAGGCAAGGCTGAGGTGGGGGGCGGGGTGCACAGATGAGCAAGATCCTTTCTCCACCCAGCTCCAGGCCTGGCAGGAAGAACTGTACTGAGACCACAGTGAGATGAGTGCGGTGGAGGAGTGCTTCCTCTGCGTAGGTCCCAGGTGAGCCAGGGCAGAATATATGTTGACCTTGATCTCAGCCTTAGAGGCTAAGGAGGAGTCCAAGATGAAAATGCCAGTGAAAGAGTGTTTGGTTTTCACATTCTCTCATCTTTATCATCCTTTCTCCTGACTTGAGGGCCCCTAAGCAGGGCTAGCCATGCATTCCTAGGTCCCACCCCTGGAGTCTGGAATCCAAAGATGGGGCTGGGTTTAGAACCCTTCCTTTTTTTTTTTTCCAAGCATCCTAGACCCATGCAGCTGGTCCACGGACCTCCCAGGGAGATACACTCAGCGTTTCCTAATGAGGAGTGTGATGAGAATCCGCCAACTCACGCTGCAGACTCTGGGGCAGATGCCCTGTTCCTTTATCTCCCAGTAGAAGTTCTGGGTCTTATCTGATGAATGCCTTTGTTTATTACCGCCCCGCCCCCCAATCCCCAGAGATGTATAACAGATTAGAAGACTCTTTGACTGGTGAGGGCAAGGCGTAGCTGGACCACACTCTGAGAATCTTGACAAAGCTTGAAGAGTGGCTTTGGACAAAGGCACAGTCATATGCACATCATGGAGGTGTGATATCTGCACGATCTATGGCTGCATTCGTTATTGTTGTTGTTGTTGTTGTTGTTGTTGTTGTTGTTATTGTTTTAAATGCCTAGCTGCAGTGAAGAATGGTTTACTCCGATCCATAGTTTGGAGGTAGCCAGTTTGTCTCTACAGACCATCATGGCATAGAAGGCATGGAGGCAGGAACAGGAGGCAGCTGGTCACATCAAATGCGCAGTCAGGAAGCAGGGAGTGAAGAACACTGGTACCTGCCTCGCCTTTTCCCTTTTATCCACCCCAGGCCGCTAGCTCATGGAAGGGTGCTATCTATGTTCTGAATGGGTCTGAATTAATTCAATCTAGAGAATTCCTTATAGACATGCCCAAGGGTTTGTCTCCTAGGTGATTGTAGATCCTGTTAACAGTATTAATCATCCCAATGGATTAAAGCATTTTGTACAAACATCTTAGTAGACAGTGGCAGGGAGTGGGTAGGGGAGGAGTGAGGGGGTGGGACGGGACGCGGGGGAGTGCACTCATCTTTCAGGATCAGTTGGCTCTGGCCCTCAGTCCCAGCTCCTCTCTCCACCAACTTCAGCAGCAAGACCAGCAGCTACGGCACTGTATCTTCTTAGCTCTGGAGTGTGTATGGTAGGATTTGAATGTGAAGCGTTCCTTAAGGACCCACGCGTTTGAATGCCTGGCGCCCGGCTGGCAGCGCCATTTGGGTACAACATAGAGCCTTTAGGGTGTGGGGCCTAGCTGAGGGAAGTAGGTCACTGGAGGCGGGCCTTTGCAGAGTAGACCTGTTGCTGGTAATTGCTGTCATGTGTAGCCTGTGTCCTCAGCTTACTGACTAATACCACAACACAAGGGGCCACAGCTGCAGCTGAGTGCTTCGGTTGCCACAAATTCTACCACCTCCCTCTCTGCGGTGACAGGCTGTGAACCAAAACAAATGCTTCCTTCTTTGAGTTGCTTCTTCCAGTTACTTGATTGCAATGACATAAAAAGTAACTGGCCCTTCCCTAGCGGTTGGTTGTCTGGTGTGAGTAGCTACCATTGTACCTAGACAGCGATCCCGCTCCTCAGAGCAGTCGCCTCCAGGTTACTGTGTAAGGCCTTTGAGCCAAGTGGAACCTGAGGCAAAGGAACAGACAGGGGACAGCCAGGTACGAGCCTGGAATTGTAGTTTCCAGACCCCTTTCCTTCTGGGATGCACGGCTGGGTCCAACGTCCAGAGATGCTGGCTTGTAGGGCGATGTGACCACGTTACTGGTCAGTGACGTGAGGGAGGTCTCAAGTGACACTGCAGGGCCCAGGGGCAAAATAACCTTTGCCCTTGTACCCCACCCCTATTCCTTGGCAGCACTGAAGCTTGAAGCTCTAAGGGCTGAGGGGTGACTTAGATGGAAAAGATCCTGAGTGTGTGCAGGCATAGAAGCCCCTCCCCCCACCTCTGTCTGCCCTACCAATGAACCTGAAAGGGACACATGAGACTGTGGCTGAGACAAACTTAGAGTAACTTTTTTCCAAGGCAGAGAGGGTCTCGGGTATAACCAGGCTGTCCTCAAACTCTATGCAGTCCAGGCTGACTCCCCTGCCCCCTGACCCCGACTCCCTGCCCCCAGTGCTGGGATTCCAAGAGTACACCCCCATCTAGCCCATGGGATGCTGTGGAGTGAACCCACAGCTCTGTGCATGCTGAACAAGCACTCCAGCATCTGACCTATACTCCTACCTGCAAGAGGCAAAGTTTCCAACTTAAACCACTGTCTGTTATAGGTCTCCCTATGAGCCAGTTCTGACTGCTGCATTCTGGTCCACTTCCTATCAGAGGTGCGCATCTAAGGCTGTGTGCTGTAATACAACAGCAGGGAAGCTGCCTCTGGTCCTCTCCTGTCTGGTACACAGGGCACTGGGTGATCCTACCCACACACTTACTGCCTCTCTTGGGCTCCACTCTCTTCTTTAGGTTGTAAGCCTGGACCCAGTAGGCACACCTACCCTCGCATGGCCTTGTATATGGCCTTTCTATTTCTCAAAATGCCTTTCTTCTTTCTTTCCAGGTCATTCCAGGTTTTATCTTAGCGTGGGCTTTTGAATTGCCGTGCATGGGACTAGGGCTGGGTTCCTTTCTCTGCCTCATATTTCCCACTGAATGTTGAGGCTGCCTCCCTCACCAAAAAGGGACAGGCATTCTGAACCCTCTGCTTAACTCAGCACTTAGTAAATACTTATGAGGAATTCATGGGTGAAAGAAAAAGGGACCCAGTAGCAAATTTACCCTTGTTATAACTGTAGCTAAGCTAGCCCTGAAATGGCTGGCTGTCATGTCATAGACTGACAGCAGCCATTTCTGCTGACACTGCAGCTTCTTAATGACGCACGATAAGTCCGGGTGTCTCTCTCTTCCTTGGATCTGTGACCGCTCATCAGGTGGTCAAGACCATGCACAAAGTCTGCAGCAGAGAGCTGTCGCTGTGGGAGCTCCATTTGAGGGATGTGACCTGGCACTTGAAAGGAACAGGGGAATGGAAGTGCTGGCTTCCCAGGCTCAGCGTCATTTTTATGTGCTGACGTCCATTGTGCAGAAAAGACCTTTCTCAGCTGTCCTGGCTCTCCTCAGCGGGGCTGTGTCGTCAGCGGAGTCTGCTTCAGGGGCATCTGGGCACAGGAGCTGGGCTGGGCAGAGGCGAGGGCCCCGCAGGAGCTGGTTTCACAATGCCAAGGCACAGCTGGACCCTCTGCCCTAGAAGGAAGTGGAGGCAAAACATGCTGCCTGACCTTCACAACAAAAGGAACCTTTCCAACATTATTTCTACCCAGCCCACCCCATGAAATAACAACCAAGAAAGGAGTTGACTTCTATTTTTTGAGGGGAAGCAAACTCCTTGGCTTCTTGGTATAAGTGACTTTACAATGATAAGTGACTGGCCAGGGTGCAGGTGGTTCCTTTATCTGAACCAGGGATCTGAAACTCAAAGGCTGCAGCCTCTGGCTTTTCTTCTGTGTTTGTAATGAAACAAAAAACACTTTGGGGCTGGTTCCTGTGTGAAGATAGAGAGCAACAGTGGGAATGGAGTCTAGGAGCTTCTAAAAAATAAAGTAGGTAAATGTAATTTTTGTTCTGTTTTGATTTTGATTTTTTGTTTTTGTTTTTGTTTTTCCAAGACAGGGTTTCTCTGTATAGCCTTGGCTGTCCTGGACTCACTTTGTAGACCAGGCTGGCCTTGAACTCACAGAGATCTGCCTGCCTCTGCCTCCCAGAGTTCTGGGATTAAAGATGTGCACCACCGTACCTGGCTGGTAAATGTAAAGCTTTAAAAACTCTTAAGCTGTGCAGTCATTTTTTTTTTTTTTTTTATTGGTGGGCAGTAAGGCCCAGTGTAGCCTTCAAAAGAATAACTTAGCATTTTATTCTTCAAAACTGAGTTCAGAGAAGTAAAAGCAGCCTGACAGGAACATGGGCGCTACTGAGGAATAGCTTCTAAGATTTTGGCCGTCAGTCTTTGACTAATCAGGGAAGTAGACGATGTGGTGCGATGCCTGCAGATTTGTACAGGTTCACTGTGTGTGGGTGCAGCCTCCCTCTATCCCCTGAGTTAGCTGCTCACTTGTCAGCTCGCCTGGGGCTCCTCTCTTTCCTCTCACAGCTGAGTCAGTTTTCAGGTTCCTGGGGTGTTTCATTCCCCACCCTGAACTCAGGGATACCAGATGCATGTGTGAGTGGGAGGATGTCCTAAGATAAAACTAACCTAAGATATGGAGATGTTGGGTTCGTGAACTCAAGATGGGTTCGCCACGGCTTTGCCTTTCCTCCTGGTGGGTCTGCTGTGCCACCCATGGTGATGGCAGGAGGTCTATCTTAGCTCTTCCACTAAACATCTATGCCCTCACAAATAGTGAGAGAGAGAACCTGGCACAGGCTGTGTACACAGCGGAAAGTGGTACATGGAGGCAGAGCGGCCATTTGTTCTTCTGTCCAGTCCAGCCCTCCAGGATGAGAGTATAGCATACACACACCAGCACTGCATCAACCGAGAGAGAGAACCCAAGTCTGTCAGCCAAGCACACGGGAGGTAGAGTGAGGGATCAGAAGTTCAAGGCTATGCTTTTCAACATAGGGAGTTCAAGGCCAGCCTTCAGTATGAGATCCTGCCTCAGATCCCAATAAGGACAGAACCTCCAAGTAAACAGGCAGCCCAGTTCTGGGAAGCAGATGCCCTCCTGTATAAGATTGTTGTAGGGCAGAGGACATAACTGAGTGATGGGCATAGCTCCGGCCTTCCTCCTGACAGCAGTGGCAGACACAGGGCAGTTGAGGTGGTACTGAACACAAGCAAATCAGAGAGCTTCAGGATTCCATGCACACCCGCGGCTTTCACCCCAGCTGTCTCACTGTGGGAAGTGATCTTCATGACTAACTTGACTGAACCGAAAAACACACAGATTAATGACACACACACCTCTGCAGGTGTCGGATATTCTCAAGAGTCGATTAGCTCTTGAGACTCTGTCCTGATAATGGATCAGTCCTGTCACGGCTTCTTATGAGGTAAGAGCTTAGCTAGGACAAGGAGATGACTGCAGGTGTGCTCCTGGGAGCTATGTCTTGCCCTGTCTCCTTCCTGTGTCCCCCTCTCTACATTCTGTCTATCCACCAGATTGATCTGTCCAACCCCATGGGGCCAGCTGACCATGCACTGAACACGCTACAACTCTAAAGCAAATAAATAATTTCTTCTGTTAAATTAGCCTGCTCGGTACTTAGTCCACAGCAAGGCAAACCAGTGCAATATTCAGACATTTAACTTCTCATTCCACTTACCTGGTATAACATTTGATATCTTATAGTAATTTTAATAATATCACATCTGCTTATGGGTGACTGTAATTTTTTGGTAGGTTTTGTTGCTGACATACATCTTATTTATGAGAACTAAACCCTATAAGCACAAGATAGTGTGTTTTCCTGTTGCTCAGAGACAGTTCAGGATGAAATTTGGGCACATCAAATACTGTGGTCGGCTGACTGTCCCCTTCTTCTGGGGTTGTTCGCTGTTCCTGTGTAGGTAGACAGCATGTGGGAGTCATTTTGTTTTCCCACCCACAGGACTTCAGAGTTTTGGTGAAAACCTCTTGCTGGCCTCTGTTGCTTTGGCAGCTGTGTGTTGAATTGAAATTCTCCCATGTTTTTATGGCATCTTCATATAGAAACAGCAGGGTTTGCACGTAGACCCCATTGAGTTACCATAGTGTGGGGTATGTTTGTGACCCTGTGCTTCCGTGGGTCCTTAGAGAGTGTTTCGTATTTTTCCTGTTGTGATGTGAGAGTAAACTGGGTGGAATGGTGGCTTACTATAAAGTGTATGATGGTCTCTAGAAACAGACACTCAGAGGAAGGCCTCTACCACACTCAGATGGGATTTGAAAGGTACCCTCCTAGGTGGAGGGAAGACAGAAGACAGTGTGGAACGCCTGGGACATCAGAAATGCTCAGGCAGACTGGGCTCAACATGGTCCTTTTCCTCTGAGTTCCTAGAATCCTGGACCTTCACACACTGAAGGGGTTGGGGGCACTGTGATCCTTCTGAGAGAAGCCTGGACCGCCATGGTCAGGACCACACTTCATTAAGTAACACACATGCCGTTCTGAGGTGTGTGATGCCCTAGTCCAGGGTAGCCGCATCTTCAGTTCCAGTGTCCTGCGTTGCAGATGCCTTTCCCGGTTGTTGTTCAGTCCAGTGTGCGCACAGGATGGCTCTGATTTCACGGTGTTTCTGCCAACTGAAAGCAACGGGCGGCCAACAGCTCAAGATGAAAGGCGATGTGTGCGTCTCCAGCCCCTGAGGGAGATGCGCTGTAAGCTGATACCTGTGAGTCATAAACAGAAGAGTCCAGGTGCCAGGGCTCCTGTCTGAAAACTGATTGTAGCACATTACAGAAGAAGAAAAAGTGGGGGGAAAAAATCACATCTTTAATGTTGATTTTTTTTAAAGTGATGCCTCACAGATAGTACTGAGGACCAAGTTTCTTTTCATTATTAAGGTGAAATTTCAAATTATAGACTCACAGGGAAGTCACGTGGTCTGTCCAAAATATTAAATATCCATGATAGAAAAGTAGATTGAAAATTCTAATTAATTTTGCCTCAACTTCTCTTTTTCAAGACAGGGTTCCTCTGTATATCCCTAGTTGTCCTAGAACTCACTTTGTAGATCAGACTGACCTTGAACTCAGAGATCTGCCTGCCTCTGCCTCCTGAACGCTGGAATTAAAGGCGTGTGCCATCACACCTGTCTGCATCAGCTTTTTAAAAGAGTTTAGTTTATTTTTTAAATTATATGTATGGATATGTGCACATGAATACAGGCGCCTACAGAGGCCCTAATAGGGTGTAGGCTCCCCTGGATTTAGAGTTATAGGGGGTCGCGAGCTACCCAGCATGGGTGTTGGACACCTCTTGGATCTATTAAGCCATCTCTCTATCAAATAAGGAAATAAGTTTTAGTTCTGGAGCGTAACAAAGTGTATCAAGACCCTTTTCTGATGAGGACCTGTCTGTGTGTCTTAGTTAAGTGACCTGTTGATCATGTGACTAGTTTATCTCTTTTTGTCAGTGTCTATATAGGATCACCAGGATCCTCTGTCTAGTAGGTATGTTTGTAAGGGCTTGTCTAGAACAATTTAGGTTTTTAAATACAACCTAGTCTAATAGATTATAGTGTGTGTGTGTGTGTGTGTGTGTGTGTGTGTGTGTGTGCTGATCTTGTTGTTGACTTGATTAACTGTAGACCATTGGATAATAGCTGTTTGCTGGTACAAAAACTTTGCAAAGAAATGAGGGAGCTTTTCACGAGAGCAGATATAACGCAGCATGTCACTGAGGCAGCAAAGTGGCTAAGAGCTCAGGCTTACTGGCTGTGGGAACCCAAGACCGACCTTTGTTGGAGGGTTTGTGATCTCCAGTTTGCACAAAATGGGCATTGTGTTGTGTGGAGACCATTGATGGGAGGTTGGCATAAATAACTTGTACAAAGTACTTGTGGAGTTAGGTGGCACAGCTAAGTGCTGAGTATGGTGGTGACCGTCCCTGCTGGTGACAAGGTGAAGAAAGGAGCTGGGAGAGGCAGCTGGGGTATGTAGATGGGCATAGATAGCATCCCCTGGCTTGAGAGGACATTTACTAATCGAGGTGCCAAGATCCCAGTGTAAGCACCTGGCGCCATCTACCCTGGAGCTGACACATTGGAGCACAGTCATAAAGACTAAAGAAAGAGCCAGGGTTGGGGCTCGGGTGATGGTTAAGTGCATAAAGAGTGCTTGCTGCCCAAGCCTGAGGACCCGAGTTTGAATCCCTGGTATGTCTGTAACCTCAGCACTGTGGGGAGCAGAGAAAGAAGGGTCGTGGGGCCTTTCTAGCTGCCAGTCTAGTGCCAGGTGGCACAAGAGACGCTGTCTTGAAGAAATAAGGTGGAGAGTGGTAAAGCCGGACACTGAAGTTCTCCTCTGGCCTCCACACACCATTTGTTCAACACATGCACATACGTGGTACACACTTACATTCTATACATGTGCTCACACATATAAAAGAAAGACCCAGGACTGAGGGAACCTCAGCTGGCAGTCACCCCCCTCCACATGGCTATGATGGCTGAACGGAGAATGTGAATGGGACAAGACTGTGGAGGGACACCTGCCCGCGCACACCTCTTCCCTCACATACATTCACCTCACTTCCCCTTCTCGATCTCTGTCACTTGATGTGGGCCCCCAGGTCCTTGGTGCACCTCATCTGCTCTCGGCTTGCTGAACCCAGACATGCTCAGAGCCTCACATGATAGTCTGACAGAAGAGTGAATGAAAGGGAAAAGCCAGAAGCATCCTGCGTGGGGTGATGCTGGAGTCAGAATCAGTTGCAGGCTGGGTGGGTATACTGGACGGGGATTTAGATGAAATGAATGTTGGCTTTCTGCTTCCCGGCCATTGTGGCTGGGGCTAAGTGGAGGCCTCCCTGTCCTGGAAGGCACTAAGGGTTGTGAGGGCAAGCCTCTGATGTTCTCAGCTGTGCTGTGCACCATCTATACCCGACTCCCTACTGCCCCAGTGCCTTGCAAACTTGCTTCTTACCAGTGCTCTGCCTTCCAGGGCTGACTGGGATGAACTGGGAGCCTGAGGCAGTAATTGGATCTCTGTGCTGGCCCCAGTCCATCTCACTCTCAGGATTTACTTGTTGCCCTTGCCTGGTTGGACTAACCAGCTCACTGGTGTTTGGAAGAATGGTGGGGGGCGGGGAAATGCAGACCCATAACCAGCTGCTCTCACAGTGGTGAGTCTCCAGACTCAGGAGGAGAGATGCCCAGCAGCATTGCTATATAAGTGACAAGCACCCGTATCGTGGAGCCTGCGGATGTCAGCCCACAGTGGACCGGTCCCCTCCCATCCTGAAAGAATCCTGCCCAGGCATGGTGATGATGCAACACATGTGCCTTCCGAAGTTGGGGTCAGCCCCAAGTCTAGCTCGGCACTGCTGAGCCACAGCCTGAGTGAGGAACCAGGCAGGAGAAGGATCCATGAGTAGAACTCACAGGAAGGGAAAAGCCATAGGGAGCACAGGCCCGAGAGAAGCCACCTGCCCTAAAGGCTGCCCGCCATGTCTCCATGTTCCTGAAGAGGGTTGCTTTACCCTGGAGATGAGACTAGTCAGCTGACCCACACAAAATGAATGTTCCCTGCTCCTTTCTTCTTCCGTTCCCCTTACCATGCCTTTCTCCCACGCTTCTGCCACCACTCCCAGAAAAGGCCCAAGCCCACATGAAATTGTCCTGCTCATCTGATCCGGGAAGCCATCCCATCTCTCCAATCTTCTTGCACTCTATTCTCCATCTTTGTAGCAGCTTCCATAAGCTGCTCACTGGGGCACCAGACACTGCTCTACATGTTATTGGCTCTGTCTGTTTTCCAAGAAAGCCTGAATAAAGAGTGATGGCTCCTTGTGGTGCAGATCACATGACAACCGAAGGAGCTAATTCAACTAAGGTGTTTGCTCCAAAACTCAGCCTGGTACTCCTTTTGTCAGTTCTGTGGCCTAAGTTGGCTTTGTTGTCTCCACAGTGTGACAAGTGCACACCATAATATGCTGGGTGGCTTTGCACTTCCCCCAAAGGATGTGATAATGAGATGCCGTAATACCCATTATCTATACACAGTGGTGTCTTTTTGTTGCCAGAGTTCACTGGATTTATTTTTATTTTTATTTTTTGTTAAATATTTTTACATGTACATTTGTATTATTACACGTATATACAATAAACTACCTATGGCAAGAAGAACCATGATACAACCAGGAATTATATAAATGTTACATTTTAGTGTTCTGCTTATTTGTATTTGACAGCCTTGAAGAAAACATCTTTCCAGTTTTGGTGTATCTAAAATTCTGAATGTAAATCAATCTCTACCACATCTTGTCATTATCATCTTAAAACATCTATCTAGGCCTAAAAACATCTTAACCCCTAAACAACTAAGCTTCATTGTAAAACTAGGCTACCTGGTCTTCAACTCCATCAGAGACTTGAGAAGGAATAAACTTGATTACCTGAGTATGCCAGGAGTGCAGATTAGTAGCTTTCCAAATGAGAAGATGACAGAGACAGTTTTCTACCTGAATAGTCACCAAAAATTATGTTAGAGCATCTTCTTCAGCCTTCTGGCCCAAAATATCTGACAGACATATCTGTGAGGCAGGAACTGTTGAGGACTTGCTTACCCTGTCTTTGCAGAGTTTGGCTGTCGACTCTGCTTGCATCCAAGCTTGCCCTTTTTTAGGCAGAATTCTGTCTAGTGGCTTGTTTGCCACATTTAAAGCTATCTCCATAAGGAGGTTCTTAGATGCTCATCATCCTCTTTGAGGTAGGGAAGGTATTTCCAGGAATTAACCTGTCTCATTGTCAGTGAATCTTTAAAATAATAAAAACATTTTTAAATGCCATGTTCTGCATGTTTCTGAGGGTTTTGAAGACCTTGTCTAACTATCCTACCTTATCTTTCTATAGAATCATATCTGGTGCACCTAAGATGAATATTCTTGTGATAAAAGTAGCCTAGTAATTGACATGACCATGATTTGATCTGCTAACAATTAACTTGAGTAACTTATTTATCCTAAACAGCCTGCGATAGCACTTTCAAAGTATTGGAAGTAAACCTTGTATTATAATTGAGTTACATGGGTACAAAGCCTCGTATTAGAGTAAAAATATCAGTGGCAAACAGCCTTGCCAGACTACAGAGGAAGAGGCTACAGTTAGTACAGATGAGATTTGATAGGCTGAGGTCAGATGTTAGGGGAAGAGGGCTTCCCTTTCTGAGAACTAGGGGAGGGAGGGAGAGCGATGAGGGAGGGAGGGGGATTGGGAGGGGATGAAGGAGGGGGATACCATCAGGATGTGAAGAATTTAAACTGCAAAACAAGCAGGTAACTTATATTGGTAATTCCGCTATATGGGAAGAGCTCTGAGACTGGCTGAGATATGAATGTCTAGGCATAGATAATGCTTCTTGTTGGCTGCAGAACCCCTATGAATTACTATTAGATGCCATTCTTCATATGGCATGAATGAAGATTTATAGATGTCTTTTTTTTTCCTGCTCATTCAAAGAGCAGAAAACCAGCCTTAATTGTTCTGTTCATCACGCACACCCTATACACTTATAATTTTAGGACTGCATAATGCTTGTGAGACATTATATGCTTTCAGAACAAAAGAACTGGACACTGACATTGGATCAGACCTGACAGGATGCATTCCTCTCAGCATGCTGGACACTGACATCCTGTATCCTTCATGTTCTAGCACCAAATGCTTCAATTGATGTTCCTCATCAGAACAAGACAGCTCCCAGGACACTTTCAAAGAAAGATTCCAATTCCAATTGGGCCAGCATTTCAGACTGTCCCACACAGGACTCTAATTAAGCCAGGAATTTCTCAACATTTTAAACTGGACCACAAATGCGATTCGTAGCTTGCTTAACCATTTCTCCCAATTTTATTTGGGCCCCTACTAGATATTATTCATTCCAAATCAGCCAGAAGAAACCTTAAGAGAATGATGACCCATTTTCTTTAAGGGGGGAGTGGAGTAGGTTTTTGGTTGCTTTCTTGGCCTATAGAGGGTTATTATCAATGGGAGTTGGCTACAAGTTATTATTGGTCCTATTTAGAAAGAAAACCAGGTTAGACTCAGTGATGTCTCTCTTTTCCCTTATCTTACATTCTTAGATTTGGAGATAGGGGTTGAAAAGAGAGTTTACTGGATTTATTTCTAAGTGGGCTTTGAACTTCTACTGGCAGCATTCTGTGTCGTTAGTGGAGTCTGCTTCGCGGGAAGCAAGGCTTGAGTAAGCAGCATGTTTGGAGCTAGTACATCCAGAGGCTCACAAGGAGGCTTGGAGCCCAGCAGCTGAATGAAGGTTAGAGCCAAGGTATGTTGAAGCCTTCTGGTCCAGTGCGAGTCCACGGCCTCTTTGGATGGTTGCCATGGTAGCTCAGTAGCAAGGCTCAGGCTGGTATCATCTTCTTCTGCGCTGTGAGGACCCAAGACGATTAACGTCCCTGGTGGCTCAGAGACATTCTTTTACCTCACCACCTACACTGCCTGCTCCCAGGTCCTAACCACCCTTTAGAATGAGGATATCATTTTGACAGGAAGCTCTGGCCATTGAATAATTTTCCCACAAGTGCCCCTTTAAGAACTATGCAGAGCTCAGACACTCCACCGCACCAATGGAGCTCATGTGTCTATTCTACCTGGGTCAATAGGAAAAGTTTGTATCACATTTTGGGGTGCTTATAGTGGCAATCAAAATACCCCATTGCAGCCAGGCATGGTGATGCACAGATGTTATTATGGTAGTTGGAAAGCAAAGGCGAGTGGATCAACAGTTTGAGACTAAGGCCCTAAGCTTGATCTCTGTCATAAAAGAAAATACCACCACCACCATCACCACCACTACCACCACCACCTCCACCACTACCACCACCAATCTCCTACAGTAATGGTGGGCATTGGCTATGAACATTGAGATTTAGGGTAGGGTAGGGCTAGACTAAATTTGCAAGATACCTTACATAGATGCTAAACTTTACTCTTTGAAAGTAGCTAGCCTGGAATGGGAGAGATGGCTCAGAGATTAAGACTGCTGACTGCTTTTCAGAGGACCTGGGTTTGATTCTCAGAACCTACATGGTAGCTCACACTCATCTCGTAACTCCAATTCCAGGGGATCTGATGGCTTCCTCTAGTCTCTGTGGGCATCAGGCACACATGTGGTGCATAGGCATATATGCACATGAAACACCCGTAATAAGCAAACAAACAAACAAGCAAACATAGCTTAGTATCCAGTAGAGACAAAATGCTATAACATACTACATTTAACCTTGGGGTTAAACTTATGCTTAGAAATCTTTTTAATAACAGTTTTGGGATTTATTGTACCTTGTGTGTATAAGAGTGTTGCCTGCATGTATGTATGTGCACCACGTGTGTGTCTGGTGCCAGCAGAGGTCAGAAGAGGGCCCTTGGGTCCCCTGAAACTGGAGTTATAGATGGTTATAGGTGCTGGGAACCAAACCTGGGTCCTTTATAAGAGCAACAAGTGCTCTAAACCACTGAGCCATCTCCTTAGCCCCAGAGATTTCTGCTTAATTATTAGAAAACACAAAACTACACATTTAATATTTGACTATACTAAATCTTAGGGAAAGAAACAGTATTGTTCAGCAGAAAAGAAACTATCCAAAAAGACGTTTTTCTATGTGGAGTTTGGAGCCGAAAGAACATGCCACAGTTTAATTAATGGGCTTACATGAACAGGCAATATCATAGCGTAACAGAGGGAGCAATTAAATCCAGCCTGTAATGTAATGTTTGATAAGTCATAATCTCAGAAAACAAAACACCTGGAAAAGTGGTGATAAGCCTGAAACCCAGTGTCATTCAGCAGGGTGGGTGCTGACCTCTACCCTAGATTCTGTGTTTAGACATATGGGGTGCAGTCGAACAGTGGCATTTTATTGCATGTGAAGATGATCTGGGAAGAGCGGCAATAATACTGCCAAACGAATCTGAGAGAGGTAATTCCTGGCCCTTCTGAGCTGTGTGTTAGGGAGGAACGACCTTTGGTTTATCATGTTGTGAGGAGAGTAGTAAAAACGTTTCTTGTACTTTTGAGTGTTTATAAGTGTGGGGTTTTTTCCTCATGTAGTCAGTTTTCAGCCTTATTTAATGGCATATTATGTAGACATTTCTCCTTAGGAATTTTTGTGGTCGTTTTACCCATGATAGCCACAGAATCTAGCAATGTCAAAACATATACAGGCTATAGATTATTTGAAAATGTTAAGTAGCCATCTTTAGACTATCTTTCCCATCTTCTCTGGTTCTCTGTCACCTCCTTGCTTAAGAAATTAAACCACTATAAAAGCTCTAAGCCTCCAACTCCAGTTGGATTTGAATATTATCCCTAGTGACACTTTCCTAGCCAGTCACAAGAATGGCCGCTTTCTTGCATTAATGCTAGTGTAAGGGATGTGGTTCATATGCCTCATTTATTCACTTGCTTCCCCCAAAATGTAGTCTTTCTACCTTGCCATCACTGGCTAAGTGAGAGAGTGTGAGGTGGTCCCTGAGCTAAGGTGTGCGTTCTTGTTTATCATTAGATTTAGGAGGAGGAAGAGGGGGACAGGAGGAGAAGGGGGAGGGGGAGGAGGGGGGAGAGTGGACAGGGAGGGGGAGTAGGAGGCAGAGGAGGAGGAGGAAGAGGAGGAGGGGGGGAGGAGGGAGGGGGGAGGGGGAGGAGGGGGAGGGGGAGGGGGGGGAGGCAGCTAAGGCATGGTGGCTCACACTTGTATTCTCAGTCTTTGGGAGGCTGAGGCAGGATGATGAGGAGCTGATAGCCTGCCTCAGATACAGGAGACCTTGTCTTATAATCCGCAGCAGCAACAACAAAGCAAGAACAAGAGGGGAGAAACAAATGTAATATTGCAATTTTGATTTGGGAGAAGAAAGGGGCTACAAAGAGGTAGTAAGTCATCTGAAAAGGGGGTTGGGTGATGACAGAAAATAAAGAGAGAAAAGAGCAGCATGGGGTCAGAGCAAGAGCAGAAGACAGCTAATGGGGAGAAATGACGGTGGAGCCTGACTCCAGCCCAGGGGGCCGGGTCACACAGCTATGAGGGCCCCGCGATTCTCAGGTGGAAAGGGTGCATTATTTGGCAAGCTGTGGCTACCTAACACTGCTTTCAAAGGTGGACTCAAGGCAGGGGAGACTTAAAAGCCAAGTGACAAAGTTACTGAAGGAAACAGAGGCAGGCGTGACAAAGTGAAGGGAGGAAGTTCTGGTTAATTTAGTTCATATGCGCACACATGCGTTCAGGGTGTGAACATGTGCTGAAGATTGACATAGTGTCTTCCGCTGAACCAGAAGCTGCCCGGTTCAGCAAGCCTTGCTGGCCAGTGAGCTATAGGGATCCTCTTGTTCCTGTTTCCCAAGTGCGGGATTACAGTCAGCTCCCTCCTCACCTCACCTGACCCTTCACTTGGGTCATAGGGGTAGAGCACAGTTCCTCACGCTTGCATGACGATGACTGACCATTTCCTTAGCCCCAGGGAAAGAGTTCTTAAGCAAAAACCTAAAAGTGTAAGTTATAATTCAAAAGCCAATTATCTATATTCTTAAAGATTAGATTCTAGCTGTTTAATGACAGACAGTGAAGACATTGGCCAACGACAGAATAACATTAGGTAGAAACAGACTATCTGCATCCGTGCCATCGTGTGCCACATATGCCCGGCAGCTTAGGGATGTTTACTATGCTCCACAGCGTTGTCCCTTCTCTGTGAGGTTCAAGCTGAAATTCCCACTTTGTAAAGGAGGGAACAATACAGAGATCATATTACTTGCCTTCTGAAGCCTTGGGTTGCTGCAGAACTGGAAGAACACCTTCGAGGTCTGAGCTTGTGGATGCTCATGGAAGGTTCTAGAATGTAAATGGAGCATCTTCTTCTTCTATTTCTTCTTCTTCTT
>OU015750.1:110737708-110751244 GCA_907169655.1 Acomys percivali
TGTGTGTGTGTGTGTGTGTGTGTGTGTGTGTGTGTGTGTGTTGTCATATATGACTCTTCAGGCACTGATTTGTCTTTACAGGGCGTAGAGGCAGTGGCTAGTGTTTAAAACTTTTGTCAGACCAACTAGATCCTCAAAGTCCTCTGGGTAGGCAAATCTTTTTGGCATCCTGGGACAAAATGTGCTGGCTCAGCACATCTTCCCCCTTTTCACTTGCTCTTCCGTCATCTTTTCAGTCACAGTCCCTAGGTGGCCTGTGAGCTCACTGAAGAAGTCAGCACAAACCAATAGGGCCCAACAGGTGGGAGTCCTGGCAGCTGCTCCTCAGGGCAGTGAGCGGATTAATGGAGATCCCCAGGACTCAGTGGTGAGGAGCCAGCATACTGTATGTGAGGGAGCAGGGATGGAGGAAGAGGAAGAGCTGAGGTGCAGGCTTTTCTCTCTCAGGGATCGAACGTTCCTCCTCAGGCATTAGTAGACAGATGGCCCAAACTTGAGTGCCTGGGGCAACACACAGCAGAAGCAGTGTGAATCCAGAGGTACAAAGTGGACAAAAGGCCAGGGGCTGCCTCGTGGTGCAGGCACCAGGGGGTTCCCACAGGGCTCTGAGGTTCTGAGGTAAGATAGCTGGGTCCCTGCCTGTTCCCTCCAGGACAGAAAGTACACATATTCTTAGAAGGACCAAGATCTTGTCTTCTATCTCCAAACTCCTCCCTATGTTGGAGTCCCTGTCACTATATTAGGGGACAGCTTCACAAACTTCCCCCCCCCCCCCCCCCCCCCCCCCACCCCACCCCCGCCTCCTCTGAATGGGATCTCGCAAATGGCCCTCTTTGAAGATGTTTCCCTCAGGATGCTGTGCCTGGTACCTGGACTGCACACTGCCTCTAGCTGGGACTCTCCTAAGGTGACAGGCCAGTTACCCTGATTTTTCCAGGATTGAGGGAGTTTCCTGACAAGGACCTGTCAGTGTTAAAACTAGGAAAGTCCCTGGCAGCTGAGGACAGTGAGTTACCCCATATGCCCTACAAATAAGAAAAAAAAAAAAAAGGATTCACAAGACAGAAGATAATGACACCAGTGCATGCAAACAGCATGGGTGCTTAAAGAAGCTTCAGATATGGGCAGCCACTGGGCATGCTCACTACAGAGATTATATCAACTTTATAAAACAGCAATTTGGAAATACTGATGACATTATATGGAGTTATAAAAAGAGGCTGGGATGTAAATTTGTGCATGTCACATGATGTCAAACATGTTTTAAATTGTATGGTAGATTGAGGAAAAAGAAGGCACCCCTCAGCTTCAGAAGAAATGGCGATAGCTTTTTGCCAACTGCAGGGTTAGAGAAGGCAGAAAGCGGGTACTCAGCCATGATGGGTGCCACGCTGAGCATGGATGAGCGGAATGCTGTGGGATGGGGTGGGTGCGCAGCAGTCACTGCAGCTATGCTGAGCCTGCTCAGTTTCTGAGCAGTGAGTTGAAGACGCCTCCCCTGAAGCACACAGAGGCTCCCTCAGCCCCTTCTCAGAGGCTCAGTAGAGGAGATGCTTGGATCTTAGGCTCAGAGAATATCAGTGACCTCTGTGGGCCTCATGACACTCTCTCATGAAGGAGAAGGTTCTCGTCAGGGGCAGCTGTTCAGGTAGCACAGATGAGAGCAAAGATCAGGACCAAGGAAGGCTCTGACAACCACAGGCCTCGCTTTGAAATTATCACAAGGTAACGAGAGGACGCCATCGCTCACGGCAGATCAAAACAATGACACAGGCAGTGATGCTGTAGGGGTGTGAGTGTACTGAAATGGAATTCCTACTGTAGGGTGATGAGAGGCCTGAAACGTAATCTGACATTGGTTCCGAAGGGTGGGGCTTTGCAGTGAAAGAGAGTAGGTGAGGTCACCAGGGTGGGCCTCCTGATTCAGTCCCCCGCCTCTTGTCATATGATATCCTGTGTCACCTGGGCACTCAAAACGGTCATTACCAGATATGCATGTTTGGATCTACTAGAATTGTGAGCCAAAAAATTTTATAATGTCCCTACCGCCTTCTCTCTGTCCCTACTTCTCTCCCGGTTTTTCCTCCCTCCCAACTGAGCCATCTCCCCAGCCACGAGACCTCATTTTTTTTACAAAATTGTCTAGGCTTCAGATATTTTATCATAGGAATGAAAAATAGACTAACATGCAACTAAAATTAGTTTCCTGAAAGTTGAAAAGGAGCTTGCTTCATCTAGCAGAAATTAGTATTAGTAACATGACCTATAGTTTTTAATAGCTACCATCTTTTTTAAATGCCCTGACCACATTGTATTTGTTTTTGATGCCTGAGGTCGGAACTCAGGGCCTTACCTATGCTAAGCAAGTGCTGTACCCCAGGCTACACCTAGCACCCCAAGTTTAGAGAGATTTACCAGTGAATTTTTTTTTTTTATTGTGGAATAAGATATTTATTTATTAGATATTTGCTAAATATTCATCTGATTTGTGAGTCTTCTTTTTTTTATCTGAATGAGACTCTACTTGGGGGTTTTCTTGATTATTGTAAAGTCTGTAACAAAATGTAATAGTTACTTAAGTTCTAGGTGCCTGAAATATGTTACCTTTGACATCAAAATAGCTGAAGACATGGCAGCCTTAGAGATATAGCTCAGCTGATAAGGGGCCTGCCACGCAAGCTCAAGGACCTGAGTTGACTCCTTATCACACAAATAAAGAAGCAGACGTGGTGGCATATTCCTGTAACCTCCGCACTGGGGAAGCTAAAACAGGAGGGTCCTTGGACGTAGCTGATCACCGAGCTCAGATTCAATGAGTGGCCCTGACTCAGGGGAAAAAAATTAAAATTAAAATAAAATAGAGGGTGACTGAGAAGGACACCTTACATGGACCTCCATCTTCCCATGTACCCCCCCCCCCCACACACACATACAAAGCATCTCTAATGGCAAGGAAAAGACATCCTTATAGTTTTTTTCCATTTTCCAAAGTGTGGAGGAGGTGTGGCTGGGAACAGTGTGTGTGGCTTCCATCAGGCAGGACTGAGAACTGATTGTCCCCTGGGTGGCCTTCTTCCAAATCACTGATCTGTGCCAGCCCACCTGCCCGAGGGCAAGACTCCGGATTACCTGGGGGCTTCCCCAGAAGTTTGAGGCTCAGCAGGTCTGGGCAGGGTCTGAGAATCTACAGATCTGGCAGCTGCCTTCTGGATGGCGCCGGTTGACACTGCAGGTCTGTTGACACTGGCAGCTGCCTTCTGCACGACACTGGGCAACTCCACAGGTCTGTTGATACTTGTGCCATTGAGCCTAGAAGCAGGATTCCTTCAGACAACCAGTTTTTGTTCTGCCAATGACTGGCTGGCCGACCTCACGCTTGAGTGGCTATCCACTGTAGCATCTGCCCTTCCTTCCCAGATATGTACTGTTGGAGTTTGTTGGGTAAGCATCACAGGCCTCAAATTGGGCACTGGTCTCTTCTCCTTGTATGAAGCGTCTGAATGCAGTTGAAGTCTCCTCTGCTCTCCAGGCCAAGCTACATCCCCAGAGGCCTCCCAGTCACCCTAGAGGCCTCTGGGAGCCATTCCTGAGGACCCACCAATCCATTCATTTAGGTAGAAGATAGAGTGGCCAGCGTGGCTGGCTTGGTAGAGGCTCTGGGTCACCACAGAAAACTGGAGGCCCGGGCTCCTCCATGTGCCTCAGCAATTAGGTTTATTTGTTTGCTTGTTTTTCGAAACAGGATCTCTTTGTGTAGCCCTGGCTTTCCTGAACTTGCTTTGTAGACCAGGCTGGCCTCGAACTCACAGAATTTTATCTGCCTCTGCCTTTGCCTCCCAAGTGCTAGGATTAAAGGCCTGTGCCACCATGCCTCAGCAATTAGATTTCCCACTTTCACAGCTACCTCCAGCCTTATGGTCTCCTAACCTGACACTCAGCTGTAGGCTGTGATTATTATTATTATTTTTTTTTACAAACTTACTTTATTTGGGGTTCTTTAATGCTTATACCTACCTTCTAAGCCACCTACCCTAGATAGATTCTTCCTCTTCCTTTGTTCTTGCCCAGTCAAAAGCCAAGTTCCATTCTTGAATTTCCCACCCTGCAAGGTCTCTGTAAGCTTCCCTGATCCTCTAGGACTGTCACTCTGTCCTCACGTGTTGTCAGCTAGCTCAGCGCCTGCTCACGTGGCTCCACATGCTGTTCTCCACTGCTTCTCTGTTGACTGTGAAGTACCAGTGCCCGCCCGCCCAACCTCCCACCACTCTCAGAAGACTCCTCGCTGCCCACTTCCTGGAGGAACTAGACAGTCTGTAGTAAGAGTTACCACACCCAGCTCCCTGTGTCTACTGCAGCCATTTAACAGCAGTGTCAGAGCAGCCACCTGTGGAGGCCTTGTCTTGCAAGCCCTGCTCAGGCCTGAGGTGGGTTGGGTAGGCGAGACCCCAGCAGCGACTAGAGCCGGCATTAGCAACCAGGGCCTGGAAGACCCCCAGGGCTGTATTGCATCCCAAGCACTGTTTCCCTGTGGTAGCCTTAGCAAAAAGTGAAAAGGAACTGCCGGGTGTGGCTCTTTGGGGGCAGACTTGCATCTCCTTCTCGGCCTGGCACGCTCTCTCCTGACTAGTTCTTGCCTCTTTTACTTTATTTGCCTAATAGCCCCAGCCAATCAGGGCCCACCTGTTCCTATTTAAGACCCTGGGCATAACCATTGTGCCACTCTACCTCCCCTCAGGCTGGCACCTGACTCTTCAGTGGAAAATTCACTCCTGATCTTCACTCTTTGGAGGAAGATTCACGAGGCCATCTTGGAGGAAGACTGTCCCTGCCTCTAAGAGGCACCACATTTTGTGACATTTACCCCTGTGGGTGACCTGCTTTCTGTCCTAGGTGTTCCCTCACAGCCTACTCAACCTTCCATTCTCCCTTCAGCCCCGCGTGGCCTCCTCCAGGGCCAGCCATTCCCAGGGCACTGAGGAACCTCCCTGCTCTTTACATCCCTCCTTGCTCTTGGTCTTCCCAGAGAAGAAAGCCGTGCTCCGGGGACATGTGGCTCACCAAGGCTGTGCGGTCACCAACTCATGTCAGCCCTCACTCATCCTGTGCTCTGCAACATGCCTTCCTTCCCAAATATTCTACTAAGCACAGCTATATACCAGACAGCTGTACAGACAGGTATCACCGGCTGTGCTCCATCCGGCCAGTGCCCAGGAAAGCATCCAGGAACCACCCAGAGCCTAGAAAACACCTTCAAAAAAGTTAGTAAGATGCGGAAAGAATGTTTGGTAACCCTTATGCATTTAATTATTTCCAGCATTGCTAAGATTTCTGAGCCCCGATTTGGAATGGGCATGCTCTCTGGGCCTTCTGTATGGGTGATGTCATCTCTCTGTTGCTCTCTGTCTTTCCAGTTACTTTGTATCTGTGCATGTCCAGACTCAGAGCCTGGCACTATGTGTCAGTAAACTATATCAAAGTGTTCGTGCCTACTGTAGCCTCTTAAACCGAGCCAAAGTCCGTCAGCATGTCGAAAGCTCAGAGAAGTAACACCGTGGCAGGATGCTAATGTTTTCTAGATGAGTATAAAATTTTATCTCACTTATAAGTCATGTGAAAAGTATCGGATTCCACCATTATGTAGGGCATATATTATCACAGTGTTGCATGGCGTCCTGAGGAGATGTGAACAAAAAGCCTGTCTTCCCCGAGAGGCCACCCAAGATCGAAAAAAGGAACAATTCTGCCCAATTTTTCCTTGGAGAACCAACAAGCTAATCAGAGTTACTTACAGGAATGTGGGTGACTCAAAGGTAGTTGCATCACCCAGCCCAGCCTAGCCCAGGATGAGTGACAGCTCCTGAAAGCGGTGTTCCTGAGTGTGAAACGCTGCTTCCAAAAGCCTGGCCTGACTCAGGCCTTCCAGCAGGCCTCACCTCTCCATCCTCTGTGCTTGAAACACAGTCTGTGATTCTCTTAAAGCGTTTAAACACACCCAACTTTGTATCCAGTTGCTCATTCCGTATCCCTGATACTCAGCCTGAAGCAGAACCCAGTCTAGACCGCGTCTGGGTATAGAGTAGTATGGCTTTCTTCCTGCAGCAATTCATGAGCCTTTTGAATGAATGAATGGGATGGATGGATGGATGAATGGATGGATGGATGGATGGATGGATGGATGGATGGATGGACTGATGGATGAATGGATGGATGAATGGATGGATGGATGGATGGATGGATGAATGGATGGATGGATGGACTGATGGATGGATGGATGGATGGATAGACTGATGGATGGGTGAGTGAGTGAACAAACCATCTTTCAGTCCAATTGGGCCAGGAAGTCATGCATTTAATTATCTCCAGCATTGCTAAGATCTCTGAGCACTCAGTGATAGCTGAAATTTAGGTTGGATGCATCCTGTGAACTTATTCATCTAAACACTTGAACGTGCACAGTGAAAACTTTCAATCACTGAAGGCTGGCTGGCTGGCTGGCTGAGTCCTGCTGTCTTGGTTAGTGTGAGTTGGGAGAGCACACTCTGATAGCACAGGGCCAGCCTGAAGTGCGTGTACACCTCTTGGTATTTACACACACTTATTTTGCAGTGCCAAGCATTGAACCACCCAGGGCTCTGAGACAGAGCTAAGCAGAGTTTTTCCTTCCTGTTTGTTTCAATAACCCCAGAGCATCATAATGAAAACAATTCATGTGTGAAATGCTCTAGGAAACAAATATTTTTCATATAGGACCTTGTATAATTGTTGGTGATAGGTCCTAAGTAACTGCAAGGCTTGTGACAAGTCCTGGAAAAACTGGTTGTTGTTAACTGTGCCCTAGAGCTTGGCAGAACCCACATGTGAGTTGGGAAAAAAAAAGAAAAAAGAAGTCTCTCTTAACATTCTCACACCTGAGCAAGGACATCTTGGGGTACCCTAAGGGGAAAGACACTGATAAGCGATGTGAGGTGCAACAAATGTCTTTTCACATTAGTAACTAGTCAGTGTGCTGGCTGGGTTTGTGCTTTGGGCTACTTGAATTTAAGCAGGCTGCAAACCTATGACCTCTACCTACAGTTCATTCAAGGACGCCATTGTCTCTGGCTAGCCTGGGTGTCCTTGAAGCTGTCAGTCTTCAAACCTGGCCAGGTACTGTCCCGAGATGAAATGTCTTCCTGATTGTAACCCATTGGAAATGTTATGAAAACAATTCTGTTGTCAATCCTGCTTTCCCTCACTCTCAGACTCAAACCACCACAAGAACAATAAACAAAATCACACAGAAGGAGGAGCCACCCACAGGGTCTGCTAAGAACACCAGAGTGTGGCTCAAAGGGTTTTTGTTTGAATCAGAGGGCAGATTTTAAGCCTGTGGTTATTTGTTATTTATTCCAATTATGAGGAAGAACTTTTGTCTAATGTCATTATTTCTTCTGACTTGTCTCTAATAGTGGTCACCTCAGCGACATGAGCTTGCGTTTGTGTCTGAGTCTGACACTCCCTCTTGTTCACAGAAATGGAAATCACTAGGCTGCCAGGCTAATCAGCGGTCTCTAAGTTGATCTAAGAAGATTCTAGAATGATGTGTCAAAGTAAAAACTGAGGCAGTGGAATTGGAATACTGCTTTTTAACATTCATGTCAAATTTGTTTGTTCTATGAAGTTAAAAACAAAAAACAAAACAATACCTGTTAAACCAGGAAAATACCAAAGATCTGGACTCTGGTTTTCACATTCTGGAAAAGTCAGATTTTTCTAGGACACTGGTGGCAGTGTCTTGGCTGCCTGTGTCCTAAGGGTGTGTTCTTTTGTTTTGTTTTGAGAAAAGGTTTCTCTGTGTAGCCCTGGATGTCCTGGACTCACTTTGTAGACCAGGCTGACCTTGAACTCACAAAGATCCACCTGCCTCTGTCTCCCTGAGTGCTGGGATTACAGGCATGAGCCATAGAGCCCAGTAGGATGTGTTGTTATTTGAAAATGTGTCCTTCGGCAGACTTTAAAAGGCATTTATTACCCAGGCTTCTGAAAGAATTATGCAAATACTGGTGGCTGTGTTTTCCAAGAAGAGAAAAGGCTGCTGATAGTTTTGAAAGACAGAAACTGAAATCTAGTAGATGTGCTGGCCTCATGCTGCGGGCCGGGACTCCTTCTCAGTGCTGGAGCAGGGGAGCTCCTTGGGCAGATTTCTAAGAGCAGTCTGAATGCCATAGAAGCAACTCCAGTACTTACAATGAGCTCTTTTAATACCTTCATCAGAGACAGGGGAGGGGACAGAGAAAAAAGATCAGAGCTTTAACGCAGATAAGAACGCTTTGTTGTAATGCTCGCCCGTAAATCATCATACAGCTAGACTGAGGTAGTCACTAAACAAATGCTTAAATTAGACAAGATTTTTACTTTCCTCTAGCAATACACTTACTGAGGCATATTTTGTAACATGTGTTTGCTTCTTAATACTTTTCATTTTCTCTTGATGCCAAACCTGCAACTGTGGTGTATGCACGTGTGCATGTGTGCATGTATGATTCCTCATGTTTGCAAGGCAAGCACTTTTTACTGATCAGGCAATTTCTCCAGCCTGCTTCGTTTGTTTGTTTTTTTTTAATTAATTTATTCAGATTACATCTCAATTGTTTTCCCCTCACTTGTATCCACCCATTCCTCCCTCCTGCTGCTTCGTTTTTTATTGGTTTGTTTGTTTGTTTTGTTGTTGTTGTTTTGAGACAGTGCCATGTTCTGACAGCTTAGGTCACAACAGAGTGTCTCCTATCAGCACTCCAATAAATTCACTCAGTTGGATTGTACAGAATCCCTTCTTTCGTCTGTCATCCATACCTTACCTGAGTGAACAGACATTTGTCCATCTGCGCCCAGGAAAGGTCAGACAACAGTCACTCCTCTTTAAGATCCAGGTAGGAGCTGTTGTTTCAGATGCATTATTTGGTATCCAACGAACTCATCTCCTGTGTGCCCCTTTCTCAGCATTGATGTAGTATTATTTTTAAAGCATATCAAGAGACCTAGGAACCTTGGCTTTGAACTGTATGTGCTATGGGAATATGGTAGAACTAGGAGCCACAGAAGCCAACCACTCTTCAGTATTCAAGGTGATATTGGGCTCTGGGGCTGAGAATATTGGTAAAAACATAAGTGAATATTGTGTATGATTTTAGATGAGCATCATGGTGAAGAGAAGTTAGATGGAGTATATTGTCTCAATCCTTACCGCTTGAGTTATTCTACACTGTCTTGAGAGTGTACACATAAATCATTTGGGAAACTGACTCAGTTGAATTTTTTAAAAGTGCTTTAATGTGAATTTATTCACTATTTTCCTAAGACATACTTTACATCTATGAAGAATAATATTTTATTTATAGGCAAAAATAGTCATAATCTGTCCACCAATCTGGGACAATGCTGCCAAACCTTACTTAGTATAATGTGTTGGCCTTGGAGGTAAAGATAGTTCTGGAAAGATATTAACTTTGCAGTCCCAGCATCACCCTGGTGATAATAACATTTCATTTGATCATGTTTCTGACGAATCATGTGAAATCAAGAAAAGTTAAAATTCTCTTAATGTCAGGAGCTATTCTGTTTTTTAAAAAAAAAAAAAAACACAAAACATTGATTTTTAGATGATTCTATAGTGTAGAAATATTTTTCATGTGATTTTTTTAAAGTATGAAACAGGGCAATATTATCATATATTTATTATTTTACAAAAACCAAAGTATTTACTTTCATCCAAATTGATTTGTCTTAGAAAAAAAGGAAATTTGTATTCACATTGATACAGTGTATTCCCCTAGCACATGGACAATATAGGGTCAGAAAGCAGAAGGTTTCAGCCAGAGGTACTGGAACAGAGCCACAAACTGGTAGACCAACAGGAAATTAACTGGTAGACCAATAGGAAATGAGCTGGTAGACCAATAGGAAATGAGCTGGTAGACCAACAGGAAATTAGCTGATAGACCAATAGGAAATTAGCTGATACGCCATTAGGAAATTGTTAGCTGATAGACAAACAGGAAGTTAGGTGGTAGACAAACAGGAAGTTAGACAGTAGATAATAGAAAAGCTCTTAGACCAATAAGAAAAATTAGCTGATAGAAAAACAGGACATTAGGTGGTAGATAATAGAATATTAGCTGTCAGACCAACAGGAGGTCTACGTACACGTGCCTGTGGAGGTCAGAGGACGACAACCTTGGCTGTCATTCCTCTCATGTCTTTCATCTTGTCTCTCTCATTGACCTGTAGCTTCATTCATCAAGTAGTGAGACTAGCTGGGCAGTGCGCCGCCTCAGCGTCCGTCTCTGCATCCCTGGGGTTACAAACACACACCACCATACTCAACCATTGGCCTGGGATCTGGAGATCCAAACTGAGGCTCTCACGTTTGCAAGTGCTTTACTGACCGAGACTTCGCCTCAGTTTTCTGACGAAACCTTGTGAAGTCTTCCCACACCTCCCATAGCCTGATAACAGATGAGGAAGCAAGGGTGCCTTGTCACAAGGAGGTGCCATCTAGGAGGTGGGATGGGGTGAAGGGAAGAGCACAGAGGGGTGGGAAGGTAGGTACCCTTCCTGGGGGATCCCAGACCCTGAGAACTCTGCTGTGCAGCCATGTAAAGCTGGCAACCCTGCTCTTCCAGAAGATGGAAATCTGTGAGGTGACAGGCACTTCACAAAGCATTTGTCCTTGTCATCCTGAAGCATCCCACCAAAGGGAGTCTATTGAGGACTCAGAGCAATGCATCCAGAACTGCGCTGGCCAATGTTCCTGTCCCCCCCATCTTAAGAGTCCATGATGCTGGGAGATGCTACAAGCTTCTCTTTGAGCACTCACCCAGGGCAGTTGATCCCTGCTCAGGATGCTGGAAGAGACCCAGGGTCTCCATGAGCCAGTAGGTGTGGGTGTCTTTCCTTCACTGGGCACTGGATTGTTCACCCACGCCCCCACTACAGGACAGCCTGGGCCTTCGTGGTAGTCAGGGCCAGATGGAGCAAGGACAAGTGTGTTTGTCTCCCACCACCTGTGACTGGAGTAAAGCGTGAGCACCTTTAGCAGCGTGGCCTTTCCTCTGTGGTCTTGTCTCTCCTTCCTCCTTCTCCTCTCCTAACCCCTCAGGCCTCAGTAATGAAAGAGACAGGGTGTTTTCTTTCCCAGGAAAAAAAGAATAAAAAAACAGGATGAAGTTTGGAATTTCCTAATGATTTAAAATAAACTAGGTCACGAAACGTCCTATATCTATAGAGAGTATCTATAGAGTCAACATATCTATGGCTATGGTGGCCATGATGTGTGAAAGTGTACAGTGTCACACTGTTGGCAGGTATGAGAAGTTTGTGTTTGCGGATGTGCAGGGTCATGTTTTGTCTTCAGATGTTTAGGGCCAGGCTGTGTCTGCAGGGGTGCAGGGCCAAGCTGTGTCTTCAGATGTTTAGGGCCAGGCTGTGTCTGCAGGGGTGCAGGGCTAGGCTGTGCCTGCAGGGGTACAGGGCCAAGCTGTGTCTGCAGATGTGCAGGGTCATGCTGTGTCTGCAGATGTTCATTTCCATTGTGTCCCTGTTTCATTTGCAGCCTCTCACCTGGATCCTTTGGGTTTTCTCAGTCCTTGACTCTTCTTGGCTGGCAGATATATATATACACACACACACACACACACACACACACACATATATATATATACACACACACACACATATATACATATATATGTTGTTCTTATTGTTTATAAAGACAACTGTGCCTGGAGTAGGGCCTGCTGTGGCCTAGTGCTGCTTCCTCATAGTTAGATGGCATCTGCAGATTGTTCCCAGAGAAAGCTGGATTCTGAGACTCTAGCTGACATGAAATTTGAGGGCAGACACTGTCAGTGCAGTAAAATACGTTCCAGTCACTTGTCCTCCATTGTCACCTTCAGAAGTTGGTAGCTTTCGCACATCTGTTACATATTGGACTAGACTCTGATTTAGCTGTTCTGTGGTGGGACTCATGCATCCTCCTGTTAATCCAAGTAATCTAGGGCACACCCAGTGCCAAAATCTACTTTGTGAAGCCATCAATTATGTTATTTATTACAGCATCGTGTGTCACTGATCAGGATGTAATTAGCATCATTAATTGGATGATTCTCATGCCTCAGGTGTTGGACTAAATCCTCTGTATGTCTCATCTCCTCAGCACATGATGGGCCACAAAGGGTCAACAAAACTTAGGATGGCAAGCTGGAAAAGAGGGCAGAGACAAGCCCCCCAGGTCACCTGACCCAAGAACCACTACTTCCCTATCCTGAGCCCCTGTAGGAACCGAGAGCCTTTCATCTTTCATCTTTGCACCCTGATATTTAGAGAAATTATGAACACGTCAAGATGAGTAACTACAGGGTTTCACTGCTAAGAAATAAAACAGAGGGATGAGCAATATGTCTTCTGTGATGGGAGGGCACAGGTTCTGTCACAGGGCATGCATGTTGTCAGATAAGGCTAATATACTTAGACTTCTCCCAGTGTCACAAATTCAGACATAAAGCCATGCATTCGAGACATCTTTCCATGCCATTTCAAGTGTATTTTTATTTATGTTATTTTATATTTCATTAACCATGCCTGTGACAAGCTTCGGACAGGGCTTTGGAGACGACAGGTTCTATGATCCTCTCTTCTTCAAGGTGGCCCTGGGTTTTATCACTCAGTTCTGGCCAATCACCACAGGCCCTTCCAGCAGCAAGCAGGGCAAGTGCAATCAGGGCTCAGCAGTGCTCTGCACAGCCCTGGGTGTGCACAAACCCTCCCTGACAATGCCTACCTTGCTGCCTGCACCTCTCCTGCCTCAAGCGGCCTTCATTGCTGTTTATTTTCATCTAAATCCAGCTTGGCACAAGCCTGACTCCTGCTCCCACCAGTCATTTCTTTCTCTGAATCTCTCACATTTTGTTACTCCGTTTAGATCTCAACTGGCGTATTTTTGCTTTACAGACATTGACCTTGGCTTTCAAACTGTGTAACAAGCTGCTCACAAAAACAGAAAGTAGACTTGAACATTAGCGATGTTCCTCCCCAGCCTCGGCTGCTTAATGCATTAAGCCAAGGTCGCCAACTTCAAGTTAGCTAGAAATACCTGTGACTCATTTTTGTATCTGCAGCTTGTCATAATGGCTCATATCTTATATAAGGACAGCATTAACTTGCTATTGTTAAATGATGATTTTCAAAAAGTTCCAACAGATCTTATTAAAGATGTGTTTTTTTAAAAGATGTGTTTATTATTGACCATAAGCATATATAGGGGGAGGAGGTCTCCCTCAATCACAGACATAGGGGAGGGGAGAAGGGGGGACGTGGGAGGGAGGGAGGAATAGGAGGAAACAAGGGAAGGGTTAACAATCGAGATGTAATATGAATAAATTCATAAAAAAATAAGTGCAAAAGAAAAAAAAAGAATTGGAGTTCCAACCCAAATTGTTTATTGTTGTTGTTGTTATTATTATTATTATTATTATTATTATTATTATTATTATTATTATT
>OU015750.1:110789633-110800941 GCA_907169655.1 Acomys percivali
AATTCAGAGTTGTACCCGACAACATTACGGTAATTCTGACACTTCTGTTGCCATTTCCTCCAAGTAACTGTAGCCAAATGTTTCCAAGCTTGGTGACATGCTAAACCGAGCTCAGTTCAGCCCCTAAAGATGTAGGCTGCAGCTCCCATTTGCTGCCCCTAAAGATGTAGGCTGCAGCTCCCATTTGCTACCCTCTGCATTTGCTGGCAGAAGCATGGCTTGGGACAGTGTCTTCAGACAGAGCTGTGGTTTGTGAAGAGGCACTAACTTGGCATTAGAAAGCCTCCTAGCATGCCTGCTTAGGCTGTATTAGGTCTGCATTCACCAGCAGCACCCTGTATCAAGGCTAAGCCTTCTTTTTTGGATGTCCTTGCTTTGTGAGCAGCTGGCTTTATAAGGAGTGTTCATGAGTTCTTCCTGCAAGTTGGCTTTCTTGCCTGATGCAATATTCCTATGGGCGCATCCTGCAGGATACCCAAGTTGCTTTTGAGTGTCATGGAATGGCAGGCTATGGGGCTGGTGATGGAGAAGCATTTCTTCACCAATGCTGGAGGCTTCCTCCCTAACCTCACCACAAAGCAGAACAGAGTGGAAGTGGCTTGCTTGGAGCATGAGGCAGTGGTAGCTGTCAAAGCTGAAAGTGATAGAAACAGAAATTATTGACACAACTTCTGTAATTTAGTATGTCTCAATGTTTTTATTCTTCTGAATTTGTTTGACAAACTTTTATCTGAGACTTTGTTTTAATCTGCAGGAACTTTGGGGTTTCTCTCTGCTCGGGCTTGTGTGACTTTGGGGGGATCATAGCCCCGTTTCTACTCTTTCGACTAGCTGCTGTGTGGCTAGAACTGCCTCTGATCATCTTTGGTAAGAATTCATTAGTGGGGGCCTGGAGAGATGGCTCTAGAGGTCCTGAGTTCAATTCCCAGCAACCACATGGTGGTTCACAACCATCCATAATGAGATCTGGTGCCCTCTTCTGGCCTGGAGGCACACATGTGGGCAGAATACCGTGCAAAAAATAAATAAATAGACCTTTTAAAAAAGTAGCCCCATACCACAAATAAATAATAATAATAATAATAATAATAATAATAATAATAATAATAATAATAATTCATTAGTGTGCCGGGTGCATCTACACGTGTAGAAGAGTGGGTGCTCATGTGCATGTAGGTGCAGAGGCACTTGTGTCCCCATGTTTGCAAAGGCCAGAGGTCAACTTCAGGAGTTGTTTATCAGAAGCTAGCTACTTGTTTATGAAGACAAGGTCTCTCATTGGAATATGGCGCTCACTGACCAGACCAGGCTGGCCGGCCAGTGAGTCATAGGTAGCCGCTTTTCTCTGCTTCACATCACTGGAATTATAAGTTCATGTTACTGTGCTACAGTCCTCAGCGTTCACTTAGACTTTGCAGCTAGAACTCAGGTCTTCATGCTCCTGCGGCAGATAGTTTGCTCCCTCACTTTACATGGTAGTCTCAAGTCCTTTCACTTATTCATGTATTGACAGAACCTGCAGCGGTCACCCTGGTGACATCTCTTACATCCTCTAACGACTGTTTTGGTTTTAAGGAGTCAGGCTGGTTATCATTAAATCCAAAATGCTAAATGGCTTAAAGTCTCTTTGCACTAACAGGTTGTGATAAACAGTGTCCATGTCAGCTTCCTTTTGTTAGATTCTGAGTTAAAGTCAAACAGTGAAATTCCTCTAAGGTATTGGAAAATGAAAGCATCAATTTCCAGGGGCCAAATTTTAACTTCATTGTCTTACGTTCAAAGGTGGGCCTAAAAACTAATTATATTTCTTAAAATATTCAATATCTAAATTGGCTTTTGATAGTAAAAAATGTTATGTTAAAAAATAGATGACACAGCTGGGTGCAGTGGCACATGCCTGTAATCCCAGCACTCAGGGAGGCAGAGGCCAGCCTAGTCTACAGAATGAGTCCAGGACAGCTAGGGCCACACAGAGAAACTCAGTCTCTAAAAAAAAAAAAACCAAAGGGAAAAAATAAATGACACAAAATCACTTCTACACGTACCCTGATCATGTATGTCCCTATGTATCCCATGTGGTAGTAATGCAGAATGCCCTAGTGCCTTGTGTAATGAGCTTAGGTTAGCGGCTCAAAATGTACACACAGGAGCACGGGTATGAATGGGCAAAGCTACAAGTCAGCTCTGTGTTTTCAGGAGCCGCTTGTTAAGGTTCAACAGTGCATCACCTAGCCTGTGATGATGGAAAACAGAAGAGAGCACCCTTCTCCAAAGCTTGGATCTAAAGAACAGCAAAGGGGGGAGAGATAACCAGTGGGTGATAGGGGTGGTCAGTTGAAGAAGAGGGTTAGTGTGTTTGAACGCTTCTGGAGACAGATTGACAATGTCTGGGAAGTGGATTAAACAGTGAATGACTGAAGAGTACCCCCAAGAAAGACGGGCGTAGATGAGGGTTCGCCCTGAAGCAGAGTTTGACCGTAAATGTAATATGGCAGGAGGACCACAGGAAGAGAATAAAGCTGAATTCTAGGGCTGGGAAACAGAGGAAGAGGGGCCTCCTATCCACTGAGTCTGTCATCCCAGAGGCCCGGAGTGTCTGCACTTGCCAGATGCCTCATAAGCACAGCCATGTTTCACACACGGCCGGCCTCACAGCCTACATGGTGGCACCCGTAAGATCGTATTGCGTAGTGACGTCACGCTATCCTAGTTGACCTGCATTCACTCCACGGTTGTTACAGACACAACAATGAAACCACCACATCTCTCAGTGTGTGTCCCTACCTCCCTACCATCATATGACACCTGGCTGACTGACTCTCAGTGTTCACCAAGAGCACGGGGCCCCCGTGAGCTGAGCAGAAATGAGGAAGGGCAGGGTGATCTGGTGATGGTGAGCAGGTGTGATCAGCGGGTGAGCACAGAGGCGGGAAGCATGTGGTCCCACGTAGTCATGCCTCTCTTCCATCCCACAGGGATCCTGGCATCGATCTGTGGTGGCCTCGTGCTGCTTCTGCCTGAAACCAAGGGCATCGCCTTGCCAGAGACAGTGGACGATGTGGAAAAGCTTGGCAGGTACCACACGGGATTCCATTAAGCCACGGGGCGCTGGTTATCCACCGGGGGGGGGGGGGGGGGGGGGGGGGGGGGGGATAAAGGGCATTAAGGCGGCATTTAATACCTTAGAATAGTCAAAAGAGCAAACAGGTTAACGTAAAAGAACGTAGAGCTATAAAAAGAACGTGGGCTATTTTTAAAAAGTGACTGAGAAGCGTTTCCTAGTAAGGTGTTAAAACTCAGAAGTGATTTAAACCAGGGGCTGATGATGAGACAGGGCAAGCATCAGTGAGGCGCTGAGCAGAGAAGGTAATGCGTCTGATATGCACCACCTCCAAGATGAAAACAAGGGCATCTGTGTAGGCTCCATTTCCTTATCAAGTATACTTTATTATGAACTTATTAAACGAAGGTACCTCCCTTACAACCCTACCACCCTAAACAGGAGGGAAAGGAGATGAAGGAAAGCAAGAATGAAACCTTCTGGGTGTATCAGTTCCTGCTGGAACCTGGAGCAACTAGAACCCGGAACCTCAGCCGGAGCCCAAAGCCTTGAAGTCTTCCCTGGAGCGGTTCTCTCTAGGAGCATCTCGAAGTGGAGCGATGAACAGCCAAACAATACCAAGTCCCAAAAAAAGCCCAGCCTCTTGTTTTGGGCTCATATATATATCTCCTCCTCTCAGAGTCTGTACCAGGATGTTTTTCAGCTGGCAACAACCAAATTCCCTGCCCCTCCACCCCCCCCCAACCCCATGAAGTGGTTCAACTTTTAAGTGGATAAACATCACTTGCTCTCTCACAAGTCTGTTCCCCATCCCACACTTGGGATCAAAACAAAAACATGTTTATCTCCCCTACATATCTGTCTCCATGGAATGACAGGGATATTCCTCAAGGCTCATTACAGAGATAAATACAAGCACTGGTCTGATGTTATTTGCATAATTAAAATATAATTCAGTGCTTTGTTAAAGTAAAATATCTTAGTGGTAAGGAACTAATCTGATAGGCAGAAATTAAGGATAGACATCTAAATTTTTTAAGTTATCAGGTATTTTTTTTAGTTTAGTTTTTTTGTTTGTTTGTTTGTTTTGTTTTGTTTTTTTCAAGACAGAGTTTCTCTGTATAGCCTTGGCTGTCCTAGACTCGCTTTGTAGTCCAGGCTGGCCTTGAACTCACAGATATCCACCTGCCTCTGTCTCCCTGAGTGCTGAGATTAAAGGCGTGCACCACCAAGCCTGGCTAAACATATGTATATTTTTAAAGATTTATTTATTTATTATTTATACAGTGTTCTGCTTACATGTGTGCATGCATGCCAAAAGAGGGCACTAGATCTCATTATAGATGGTTATGAGCCACCATGTGGTTGCTGGGAATTGAACTCAGGACCTCTGGAAGAGCAAATAGTGCTCTTAACCTTTGAGCCATCTCTCTAGCCCTAAACATATGTATTTTTAATTGACTAAATTTTGGTCATCTCAAGGCATTTTTTTTTCTTTGCTCACAGGCTGGGAAGAATGTATATGTTGATATTTTTATAATATTGATGTGTTCCACTGTTTTACGTATGCTCTTTCACTTAATACTCAAAACAATATTGTGAAGTAGAAATTTTTTACCCCCCACTGGGAAATCAAAAGGCTTTACAACATTTAGCTGCCCGGAGTAGTGCTGATGCAATGGGGGCACCAGGGTGGCTGCATTGGGTGCTTCTGTTTTGTTCTGCGTCCTATTGTGGTTTTCTCAGAAGAGTTAAGGGCACTCTGGTAGGACAGCAAAGTCCCTTCTAGAGACTCACACCCTTACCCTCTGCAGAGGTGGGTAACCATTGAGACCCATACTCTTACCCTCTGCAGAAGTGGGCAACCATTGTGAGGGTCCCGTGAATATTCTACCAAGCCTTGGAAACCTTGCAAGGTAGTTGCTAACTTGTACTGTTATCTCCTGTCCTGTTTTCTGATCCTGTTTTGAAAAAAACTGGTTGATTAATCACCCACCTCCATCCCCCCCCCAAAAAAAAAGCCCTTTCCTAAGCAAAGCCTATTTTACATGCAAACTAAGTCCTCAGTCATTTCCCACTGGCTGCCTACTGATGATGGGATGTGCCAATCAGCGTCAAGGGAATAAAGCTGATTCCTGTACCTGTTTGGAAGGGAAATGACGTCAGTGGCTTATTCTGCACTCTTCTTGTCCACTCAACAACTGAGCTTCCTGGAGTCTGGGGTGGGAGAGAGTTCCTCCCCAAACTAAGAACAAAACTAAGTAGCACACAAAAACGTATTTCAGCTGTAAAACGTCCTCCTGAGCCTTCTGCCAGGTAGGGAGGGCCTTGCTCCGTCCCAAAAGGAGACATGTTACCTTTGCATTGTGGTAGGCAATTGGTTGATTAGTATCAGGGGTACAGAGCCTGGCTTAGGGTAAGGGGGTGCTGCCCAGCTCTGCCCCCCCCCCCCCCCCCGAGTTAAAGCCCAACACTAGAAAGACCAGAAGAGAGGAGACTGCTCACCACGTTTAAGTGAAACAAGGGGCATATAATGAGGAAGGACATCAAACAGGGAACCCAGGGGCCACAGGGATGGCCGGATGGCTATAATCACCAGCTGATCTTCCATAGGATTGGGGTTCAGTCTCCAGCACCCACATGGTGGCTCATAGTCACCTGTAACTCTTGTTCCAGGTAACCCAACTCCTCCTTCTGACCTCCTTGGGAACCAAGTGTGCACATGGTGTACATATCTATGTGCAGGCAAAACACACATAAAATAAGGAAATCTAGTATAAAGTACATATAATAATATAATCTCATATATAAGTACTAATATAAAATAAATCTAACATAAAACATATTTTAAAATATTTTTAAGTTCCATATAGTGGTGGGTACTTCTCAGGGGTTTAGGCATGCCTGGCTTAGGCCACAGTAACAAGTCAACAGTGAGATGAACCTCTGCTGAATGTTGGTGGTGAGGTTTGTGAATGTCCCTGTGGCTCTCAGCATCAGCAGAGAGGGCATATCTCCCTTCATATTGCCTGCCTTACGGTGAGCCAGCTCCAACAAGAGGCTCTGCGTTCTTCCCTCCGATGCGTCCTGCTGATGTATGCCTGTGTGGTAACAGAAAGCAAAGCACGTGTTCCTCACCCCAGACCACGCAGGGCTCAGGCTGTCTGACTGAGGAGCTTCAGAGAATTGTCAGAGGAAATATTCTGAGTTCAGGCCTCTTCTACCAACTCCTTCATACTAACATTAGGTTAAAGTAATGAAAGAGAGAGTGAGATTTTTTAGGGGTTAGAAGTACCTAGAAAGTTTGTGAGAAAATAAATATTCAACTATATGTGTTGAAATATATATATATACACATATATAAATACATATACATGTGTATATATACACACATATATACATATAAAAATTTTAACTGGATACAAACTTTCACTTTTTCATATTCATAAATTTCCATAATAGAAAGTAGAGTAAGTTAATTATGCCTAGTTTCTACTCTTTGGAAGACACTCTTGTGGGGCTGGAAAGATGATCCGCAGTTACGAGCACCTGTTGCTCTTGCAGAAGACCTGGGTCTGCCTCCCCACACCCACATGATGACACAGCCAGCATAAGTCCAGCTCCATCAATCCAGTGCCCTCTTCTGACTTCCTTAGGTTCCAAGAACACACATACATTTATATGCACAAAGGCAAACCCTCATGTGTGTAAAATAAATCTGAATTCTTTTCAAAAAGAAAAACCAAGTAGAATGTACAGTTCTATAAACTAACCACACATGGCCCATATTTATGTACTAGAAACTAAAACTACTTAGACCCAGGGTTTTTGTTTTTGGTTTTTTTTTAAGATTTATTCATTTATTAGCTATACAATGTTCTGCCTGCATGTGTGCCTGCCTGCCAGAAGATGGCACCACCCCATTACAGATGGCTGTGAGCCACCATGTGGTTCCTGGGAACTGAACTCAGGACCTCTGGAAGAGCAGCCAGTGCTCTCAACCTCTGAGCCATCTCCCCAGCCCTAGCCCCAGGTTACTAAACCCTGCTACCATGGTTCCTTCTGAAACTGCTCAGGATTCATCTTGTGGCCCCATCAACAGCTTGGGCCCAAACCATGTCACTTAGTAGAAAATTTTAAGGAACGTGTGTGAACCGTACGTGGAAACTGAACCTAGGGCTGCTTCTTACTTTTGCAACAGGAAAGTTAAGACTGCACCGGTGTGTTTGATAAAACATGCCGTGCTGGTGAGGGGTACCAGAAACCTCTGTTCTAGTGGTCTCAACTTTCCTAACGCTGAGACCCCTTAATACAGTTTCTCATGTTGGGGTGACCCCCAACCGTAAACTTAGTTTGTTGCTGCTTCATAACTGCAATTTTTTTTTTTTTTTTTTTTTTTTTTGGTTTTCTGAGACAGGGTCTCTCTGTGTAGCCTTGGCTGTCCTGGACTCACTTTGTAGACCAGGCTGGCCTCGAACTCACAGCGATCTGCCTGCCTCTGCCTCCCGAGTGCTAGTGTTATGAATTGTAATGTGAATACCTGATATGCAGATGGTCTTATGCAACCACTGTGAAAGGGTTTTTCAACCCCACAAAGGAGTCGAGGCCCACAGGTTGAGAACTGCTGTAATCTGTCATTACATGATCTTTCACGAGGATTTCCTCTGTTCCCCTTTGTCTTGTCAGTTCACAGTTGCATCAGTGTGGCAGGAAAAAGAAAACGCAGGTTTCCAGCTCTACTGTCTGAGGCTCCTGCATCACCTGAAGGACATGAGCCTCCCGCGCAGGTACCACTTACAGCCAGGAGGAGCTGAGCCTAGTAGGAATATGCCTTGCACTATGCCTCAGCTCCCCTAGGTGGCGCCCTTCCAAGGATCACCTAAAGACTCCAGAGTATTTTGTACGGCTCAAGATGAAGATTTACCATGCTAACCAAGCTTCTGGAAACATGTAATCTTTGACCTGTTTAGCGAAGAGCCCTTAGTAGGTACACAGATTCTGCCTAGGTTCTCTTCCGTTGGGCGCACTGTGTTAAGGAGAGAGGAGAGAGCCCCAGCCAGTCCTCCAGCTCTGGGACACAGCCCCATCCAGGAGGTAGGATGAACCAACCAAGACTGGCATGTTTCCAGAAATGCGCTCAACTGATCTGATTGAGACAGAGCTATGAGCCAGTGTTTTGGAGGGTCTGTTTCTCTTCCCTTGAGCTCCAAATACATGCCTTTACAGAACCGACGTGTCCTGTGTCCCTCCCCTCCTGTCCTCTGCAGTGTCTGAGGTCCCAGGCCCCAGGCAAGGCACCGTTTCCTAAATAAGAACAAATCACAAAACTACAACGCATCCAAGGACCTGGCTGTAATGCTTTAAAGTCATACTGTGGTTACAAGACTCCAATATTTTGTGCCCTCCTTCAGTGGATGCTTATAGTCACAGATTCTTTACTGCGGAAGGAAAAAAACATGGATTATGACTTACAGGGTGCTTAGAATTTGAAAAGTAAAGGGATAATTATGTCACATTTGTGAATTCAGTTCCAATGGTGCCTGTGGCTGAGAGTCCAAAGTGCGAACTTTTTTTTTTTTTTTTTCATTCCATCTCAGCACTTCTGACTTGTCTTGGGGAAAAACAAAACCAAATACATGTAATTTCATTTAAATGGGAAAGTCAATTGTATTCATACTTAATAAGTGACTTAGGAGATGCTAATGAGGGATTGGACTTTATTTTTTTTTTTTAATCAAGACATTACAAGCGTGAGACTCAAATGTAAACACGGTGTTTCACAGTGTGTGCTATGACTGTAAAACAAACACTTTAATCCTTAAAGCACATGAGAACCAAATGTGAGTGTTCGATTTCTCAACAGCCTTTTGGGTATTCAGTGCTATAATCACTCTGTGTGCGGGCACTCGTGTTGGGCTTGCCTTTGCATTTTATTGCTGTAGCATGGCTCCCGTTCATTTTATTACTCGCCTTTGGGTGGCATTTTGAGCTGATAGCTGCATTTCATAACAATAAACTATTTTTAAACTGTTTTTTTAAAAAATAAATAACCATCCTTTCTCCTCCCTCTGGACATGAGCCACAGTAAAAACACCATCCCACGTTAACAGTGTGCGCCGCTTGCTGTCTCCAAACCGGGAAATGGCATTGCTCTGTTGTTGGTTTGTTGTTCTTTTATGGGCTCCTGGCACTGCCCATGCACTGGGATGTGACCCACAATAAGGCTCAGACTCTCAGCTGGCCTTGTATTAGATTTCCATCACCTGGTCTATGCCACGACTCAGCTATACAAGTCACATCCTGGGCCCTGGGCTGAAGCCCAGTTGTCAGTGCCAGATGTCAGCCCCAAGAATCGGACTCATTCGCCTGACTCCCTGCACACACGGCAGCTTTGAAAACACTGTTCCCAGTGCCAGAAAGGGAGACATTGAAGATGTGTGTCTGGCTTTCCTTAGCTGACGAGGCCAAGGTCTGAGTGACTTACTGAGACCTTCAGTTTTCTTCTCGGTGACCCTGCCATCTCCTTAGTCCTCCATGCAGCGCCGGCCCTTAGGAAAACAAACTGAATGGCTACCAGTCGGTTGCTTTTAAATTGCTAGGGTGAACAAAGAGAATGACAATACTTGAAGACGTCCCTTCCCCCCCAAAATCCAACTCAAATCAAAGTAAGTATAGAGTTTATTTTCAACAAATGTCACAGCAGTGTTGGCCTCTTATCACAAAATGCGGAAGTCCACGGACAGGAAAATTTCGCCCACAGTCATATAAAAAGGGGGTGGGGGTGGGGAGGGGGTACTGAGAGGTGACAGGAAGTTTGATATAGTTTGATTCCTGTCAATTATTTCCAAGCAACCTAAGTCCCCTCCCCATATTTAGTAAGTTTTAGGAAGTGGATGCTTTGCTCAGCCTCCCACCCAATTACTCATTTCTCATTACCGATTCAATCCAAGTAACAAACCGTGAAACACGAACATAGACACCGGGCTTATTGGGGCGAGCACAGCCAAGACCCCAAGAAGTGACTCCTTGTAAGATGTACTTGTCCTTCTCGAAGCAAACCAGAGGTCCTCCGCTGTCACCCTACATGAGGGAGGGAAGAGCCCACGTGAGAACTGAGCTACACCTTTATACTATGGGATGCCATCTTTGTGTTACCCTTCTGTTGGTGTCCTCTCCAGGCCCTAAATTGGCAAATCCTTTTGGACTGAAAGTCCAGGGGCCAGAGATGGATCATCCCAAGCCCACGCTGGTCTCTTTTCTTACCTGGCAGCTGTCGATGCCGCCAGCCAAGTGCCCGGCACAAAGCTCCGTGGGTCTGACTCTGCCGTTGAGATACTCGAAGCGGTTACACACCTTGTTCTCAATCACAGGCAGCTGAGCCTCCTTGAGTCGGCCAGCACCAAAAGTCCCTGTGATGAACAGCGAAGACGTGGTTAAAAATCCCAATACAGGGTCCCTGGGAAACTTCCAGAATAGACATAGTGGCAGTTACAGATCTCTCCTTTGTGTGGCTGGGTGGCACAAGGAAGCACCGTTAACACTTTCTAGCCCTTATTAAAGTTATAAACGTCATACCAGATGTTAACAAGATGCCCAAGACCTGTTGTGTCACTCCCCGCTTCTTCATGGTGTTTGGGGTTTTTGCTGTTTGTCCGTGTATTATTTTCCAGTTTAAAACCAAGCAAATACATTTAATATATGTGGGACTTTTAAAATTCAATTGCTACTATGGTTGTGCATTCTTTTTTCAGGCTTTTTATACTTTATTCACCACCTGTATAATGTTGTCCCATTTCAAATCCTGGCCCCCCATCCCCCTGCTCATTTTGGCATAAGGGGAGTGTCAGGGGGTGGGGGTAGGGGGTGGGGGGGTAGGCCAGAGAACAACAGTTTCAGGTGTCATCCCTCAGCACTGTCCACCTTCCTTGTGAAAACGGTCTCTCTCTGGCCTAGAACTCAGCATGTCAGCAAGCCCTAGGAACTGCCCCTCTCATCTCCCAGCACAGGGATTACAGTGTGGGCTACTGTGTCCACATTACTCCCACATGGGTTCTGGGGACGAAATGCTGTTTTCCAGATGGACATGAACCCAAGATTTCTCCATGTTTTCATAGGAAATTCCATTTTCCAATTTGGCAAGCCTCACTTGCAAGGTGAGCACTGTACTAGTTGAGTTATCTCTCCAGTCCCACAAAAATACTGTGTGTGTGTGTGTGTGTGTGTGTGTGTGTGTGTGTGTGTGTGTGT
>OU015750.1:110800951-110813406 GCA_907169655.1 Acomys percivali
GTGTGTGTGTGTGTGTGTGTGTGTGTGTGTGTGTGTGTGTGTGTGTGAGTGTGTGTGTATGTGTGTTTACATGCAAATGTGTGTGCATGTATGTGAAGGTAAATCTTAGGTGTGATTCCTTGGGATGTTAGCTTTATTACATTTTATTTTATTTTATTTTATTGAGATAGAGTCTCTCACTGACCTAGAACCTGCTCTGGGGTCTCTTCTGGGTGGCCAGTGAGTCCTAGGAACCCGCATAATCCCGCCCACTAGAACTGATATTACAAATACACATACAAATACATACAGCCATGTCTGTACTTATGGGCCTGGGGATGCAGATGGAGTCTTCGTGCTACATGGCGAACACTTCACCATCTGCACCATCTCCCCAGCCCACCCCGAGGACGTTGTCACAACGCCACGGTCTCCCTGGGAGCTTGATGGAGTTTGGTTGCGTAATGATCACGGGTCTTCCTTTAGCTGAGAGGGAAATGTTTTAGAAACGTGAAGGTGGTTGCACAACGCTGTAAATGAAGTACAGGCGTTTCAAGCAGTCCGTTTTATATGATGTGTATTTATGACATCCCTAAACCCATAAAAAATAACTACCTTTCACTAAGAACTAACTGTTCCAGAATGACCCAGTGGCATAGAATAATTTCATTTACTTCTGGCACTGGTTCCAGGAAGCAGGCATTTCTCTGATTCCTGATACGCGCAGGTAAGGAAAGTGAATCTCATGTGGTCATAGCGCTTACCTTGAACTTGGGGCTGTGAGGTCAGTGCCCACATACTTCTTTACCGTGCTCTCTGGCCCCCTCTCCTGCTCACAAAGGCTCTCCATCTCTATGCCTATGCTTTATTTTCATTCCATGATATTTTCTTGCCTAAATTCTCAAAGGTAATATATGCATATTTATTCTCAAATTATTTTCTGGGCAGAAATGACAGCCCAGAAAACATCAGTTCTTAACACCCTCCTGAATGTCTGCACAGCACTGCTACTAAAATATTGTGACTTTTTACAAATTAGCTAATGTAATAGGTGTTAATCATTCTGGTTCATTTTCTAATTTATATTTCTTTGATAATTAGGGGAAGGGAGCATCCCTTCCCTTACTTGATTTACCAGCTGTGTTTTTTCTTTATGCAAAAGGCTGCTGCTGAGCTGGGTGTGGTAGCGCACGCCTTTAATTCCAGCACTAGGGAGGCAGAGGCAGGCGGATCACTGTGAGTTCGAGGCCAGCCTGGTCTACAAAGTGAGTCCAGGACAGCCAAGGCTACACAGAGAAACCTTGTCTCGAAAAACAAAAACAAAAACAAAAACAGGCTTCTGCTCTTATGTGCCAGGCTGAGTCAGAATACTTGCAGATCCACCAGAGGAAATGCTATTGTCTACACCGACCTTTGCAGGACTTCTCAGTGATCCTGCTGAGAACCCAGCTTTCTGGTTTAAGAGCCCCACTTTCTCCAGAGTTTTGTAGCATGCCTCAGCTTTGCTAGCACAGAACAACCAAGACACTTTGGCTAGACTTGTTATGGGTTCAGAAAATGTGTCATCTATCTGGTGATTACAGGGGCTAGAAAAGATGTGTCTCAAGATCATGGGACCAGATGGGATGGTGGGCATTGCCTGAACCAAGCTCAGGAGTGGAGGCAGCACCCTTCTCAAAATAATTGCCTGGAAGTGAGTGTCATTCACTACTCCTGTTTAGTTTCTGAGCCCTGAAAACACAACCTCTGGGTGTCAGTATGTTCCCCTGTTCTATGAAGATATGCTGCCATCAGGTGGACAAAGGAGAGAAAGCATTTCGGTGGACCTGTGGGCGATTTGTAAGTGGCCTAGGGGCAAAAGCTCAGCTGAGGATGAGGGGGTTGGGGAGACACTAGGCTAAGTCTATTGGTAGCAGGACCCCCTGAAAATCCAAAATCCAAGACAACAGCAGAGGGCCAACCTGGATGAGTCCTCAGCCTCAACACTAGCTCAGCATTGAAGTATGAAAACTTGAGCAAGTCCAGGGCATGAAGAGAAGAGGGAGAATTTTGGCCTAAGAAGCTAAGAACACCAATTGACTTGGCGTCATTATTGACACGGAGAAAAACTGATAAGCAAGGTAGAATTATGTGACTTATCTCAGTCCAGTTACTATTCAGAAATCTATGGCAGGGTGGGAAGAAAAGGCTTAGGGGAACAGGCATGGCTGAGTACAAGACTTTGGTGATGTGATGATAGCAGTAGTGATGGCGGGTGTGATGCTGGTGATAGTGATGACTGTGATGGCGGTACTGATGGTGAGGTGGAGATGGTCATGATGCTGATGGGCAGCAGGACTGTGGTGATCCTAGTAGTGGTGCTGATAGTAATGATTGTACTGATGAGGAAGTAGGGATGTTGATAGTGGTGGTACTGTGGCGGCGGCGGTGGCAGTGATAATTGTAGTGTGGTGCTGATGTGGAGGTGGGGATGGGGATGAGGATGGTTGTGCTGGTGGTCATAGTGATGGTGATGATGGCGATGATGCTGAGGCAAAGATACTGATGATGATGGTGATGGTGATGGTAGTAATGGCAATGGAGATTATGGTGCCAGGGGTGATGATGACAGTGATGATCGCATATTAATTATACCATGATTTTAATACCCACAATGACCTTATAATGTAGTGCAGCAGATGGAGACAGTTAAAAGAAGTTAACTAACTTCCCCATGTCACAAGGAAGATGGCTGAGCTGCAACTAATTTCCAGATACTTAGGAGTTTGGGCTCATTGTTAACCAAGCTACTTTTCTTACGTCTTTGAGCAAAGAGCGGATCAGAAAAGAGGGATATTTCTTTTGGTTTACAGTTTCAGTGTAGTCTAGCATGGCATGGTGCCCATTGGGTTTCCGTCTTTACCCTTTCATTTAATCTAGCTTCTAGCTATGGGAAGATCTTCCCTCCTCTGTTAACCAGCCCCCCTCACACACACACATCCCAGAAATGCCCTCAGATATATGCCAGGGTTGGTCTCCTAAGTCTAGTCCAGTTGACAATGAAGTTCAATCACAAAGCTGGGTTTAGTTTTTGTCTTTGTTTTTGTTTTTGTTTTTTTTTTCTGGCTCCTTGGAAGCCTTTCACCCAACATGGCATGTGCCTGCTGAGGGGTCAACTCTTTGTTCCTTCCAAGCATGCATGCGTGGGCCTTGCCCCCAGCTCTACAGCTGACCATGTGGAATAGGTCTGTGCTAGACATAGCTCCTGTCCAGAGCCTGAGCTTTCCAAGCTAGGCGGGTTATCATTCCCACTGTGAGAAGAGTGGCATCCTTCATTCCCATTGACAGAGCCAAAATTAACACAACATCTGCAGCCACAAGGAAGGCAATCCCCTGTGTGACCAGGATAACACCCAGATGGTGACTGGACAGAGCCTGAGGCCTGGGCCATCTCAAAAGCCAAATGACTTTCTAAATCCCTAGGAATTTCCCTAGTGAATTGCTTAATTCAACTTGGGCTAATTGCAAAGACTACAAAGAGGAGTCTCTTTGAATATGACTGCGCTGAGTCTTCAAGAACAGCATCTATGAGGTACGGAACACACATGACACTTCGCTCGCTTTCTCACTGTTTCTCCCACCACAGCCCTACAGCATGCTCTCTCAGCCTAGGAAACGGAGCAGTGGGACTTCCCTAATTGTCCACAGCTGGTGGGCGGGAACGTGGGCTCCTCTCGGGGGTCTCTGCAGCCAGCAGCAGGCACGTTGTTCCTGCTTCTTACAACATGTCTCTGAGCATCAAGCTCTTCCTCCACACAAAGCAAATCACACCTAATAACAACCTAGCAGTTCCATGCAGGGGGGGGGAGGGGGGGGGGGGTCGGGGGGCAGGGGGAAGGTAGCACCAGTTACCAAGGTTCCCTTCCAGGACCTCAGTGCTGCAGATCGGAAGTGTGGAAAGGGGAGACCGGAAATGGGTGGAATAGGAGAAGCCAAGATTGGAATGATCTAGTCTGTACGTTCTGGCTGTGTGCTTGTTGTTTTTAAGCCACAAAAGAATTTTCCTTTGACAGAAGGACTTCTCCAGAGGACGGAGCCAGCACACTCAGCACTCCAGAGAGGGAGGCCATGCTTGTAAGGTAATCTTACTGTTCCCACAGCCCAGGGGTGCTGCTTGTTAGGCATATGCAAAGAGAGAAGGGGGGGTCCACAGTCAAGTATAGCTTGGGACAGTGGAGCTTGCATGGAAGGTTCTTCCTACTCCCTACCCCATCAACTGTTCAAGGACGTCTGGGACATTTCTCTCCCTTCCCGGCTGTCAGCTGGTCCCCTCCTTAACAGGCTCTCACACATATTAAGTATGTATTGAGATGATGACTAGCTATAATTTTTGTTGTTATTGTGTTGCACCATAATTGAGAGCTCAAAATAGTAAAGCCACGTGAGGAGGGCAGGCTGATCTCGGTGGGTTATGCATGCTCTCTCCCCTGAGGAAAAGGCACTCATATTGCAACCACAGGCCAAAGGACTCTAAGGAACAGTCAGTCCCCTTGTCTCTTCCTCATGTCTTGGTGACTGCCCAGACAAATCCAGCAAAGGGCTGGACCACATCCACACATGCAGGGCTTTATAGAACTCTCTCCAAATTGTTCCTTTTGTCATAGAGTCTGTGGGCAAGGCCAGCCCATCTCACCTTTAGTGTCTCCCCAGCCGGTGATGTAACACAGTGTCCGGTCGGCAACCACATAATTTGGAGACGGCAGACAGGCTGGGATGACTTTGTCTGTGATGGTGGCAGGCCTGAAAGGAAAGCACCAAATGTTAACACTAACTAATCTGCTAGAGGCCACCACCCTCCACCTGCAGATCACCCACAGCCAGGTGTGCCTGCCTCAACGTTCAGGCATTCTCCGCGCTGGTATTTCTTTACTTCATTGACATAGAACAATATAGAAAACCCTTCACCCTGGAAGTGCCCTACAGTGTCCTGTGAGCTAAACAATCAATTGTATGGGAGGGGGTGTGTATTGATGTACACATGTCCAGAATGTGCAAATGTGCACTTATGCATATGTATGAGGAGGCCAGAGGCCAGAGGCCAGAAGGCCAGAAGGCTAGAAGGCATCAGGTGTCTTCTTCAATTGCTCATCATCTTAGTTTTGGAGGCAGGGTCTCTCACTGAGCCCAGAGTACACTGAGTTGGAGAGACTGGCCAGCCAGTGAGCTCTGGGGGGCGGTGGGGATCTTCCTGTCTCTGCTCCACCAGTACTGGATGCTCACCTTCATGCCAAGCTTTTGGTGTGAGGCTGGGGATTTGAGCTTGGGTCCCTATGCTTGCATGAAGCAAGTGCTTTACCGACCGAGCCCTTTCCTCAGCCCTGCCCTACGGGTTGTGATTTGCTATTCAATGGAAGAGGGTGCCATTCTGCGGGTGGGCCATCTAGATGCCACCCTGCTACACTAAGACCAGAAGGTGTTTGTCCAGGACAACTTGTTCCACCTTTTTGGGTCCCAAGGCTTCTAATCAGTTAAATGCTAAAGCGGCTGTAAGAGTCCGGGCAAATGGTGCACACCGAGCCCCAGCCTCTCACGGGAATGTCATCGCAGGTTCCTTTATGGCACACCAAAGACCTTAGGCGCTCAGGCTGTGGGGTGTGGAGACACCATACAATAAACCCCAAAATGTATTAGGCTGTCAGAGAACAGGGCCTCCCCCCCCCCGTTTTTTTAATGACTTGTTCAAGCCATCAGGTCACCCTGAGAAGACCACAAGGAAGGAGGTCTTGTGTTTGCTCATTTACTGAGGGGCAAGTGAAGGTTCTGGGGGACATGGGAGAGGTCAGCTGACTTGTAGAGTAACACCTCTTCTTTCCTTCAAGCACATCAAAATGCCCCAAGATGTCACCTCTCAGTTTACAGCCTGGGTTTGAGACCAGACCTCCATCCAGGGCATGCTCTGGCTGGACCAGCCACCCTTGTCACTGTCAGAGTCATCTCCCTGTCATCTGGAACCCATCAGGCATGGCTAATGAGCCCCGTTGCCTGTCCCAAACATCTGTTTCTCAAAATAGCTGGCCGTTTGTGAGCCACATCCATGGAGATGGACCTGTTTCCAAGCATCTCTAATTCTGTGGAACAAGCCTAATTACTCAGTGTCAGGCTTAAAAACAAAACAAAACACATGTCTTAGCAGGGGAAATGGGGCCAAAGGGGAAAACAGCAAGGGAACCTGTGTTTGCAAAATGTTCCTACTTCATTCTGCTCTTTCCTATGTTGGTTTGGTTGTTGGTTTTTTTTAAATACACATGTGTGAGTGGGATGCCAATAGAGGCCAGAAGAGGGTGTTAGAACCTCCGTCGTGATCCACTTGGTATGGATGCTGGGAACAAAACTCTAGTCCTCTGAAAAAGCAGCAAACGCTCCTACCCACTGAGCCATCTCTCAAGCCCCGCTTCCCCTACATTTGTGGAGTTTTATTCCTGCTGTTGTTTTGGTTTTAAGTTAGGGGTGTTTTGTTGTGTTTTGTTTTTTGCTGGGGAGGATAAAGTTTTCTCTCTATAGCCCTAGCTTTCCTGGAACTCACTCTGTAGACATGACTAGCCTTGAACTCACAGAAATCCACCTGCCTCTGCCTCTCAAGAGCTGGGATCAAAGGCATGCGCCACCATCTGGGCACACGTTTGTAGTTTTCAAAAGTGCTTTGAAATGCATAATCTCAGTTGATTCTCTCAACACATTACATTAAGAGGAGCTTTGTCAGCCTGGAGTGACTGACACTGAGTGTATATTAGCTTGTGAGTGAGGTTAGGGAGACACAGAGGTGATTCAGCACCTTGTATTTTAACTCTCTCCACGTGAGGAAAGTGAGTCCCGAGTCATGTTTTAGGCATGTATCTTGGGTATACAGAACTGGCCTGAATCTTGGTTCTCTGATGAAATTTACCACACACACACACACACACACACACACACACACACACACACACACACTTTTTTAACTTCCATGCTTTTGCATTCTAGGTGTCACTCCCCAACCCCACGTATGATGGAGATAAAACTCTGCCACTGTCCTCCCTCAACTTGGGATACAAACCCAGGGGCATCCCATACCGTCTTAGCTTCAGCAGAGCAATGTCAGCTCGGGTGGGCTCCGTAATCAGCTTGACTACTTCTATTTGCTGAACATCTGACCCACTGATATCTTCTTCGTGTGCGCCCAGGACAACCTTGTAGAATGCAGCTCTGGAAGATCTGGAAAAGACAGTGACTTCAGAAGCAGAATAGCCCACACCCTTCCCTGGTGCCTTCCTGTGCCATACACGTCACAAGGCATCCCAGCACATGTAGCTACCAGAATCTGTGACTCTTGGGTGGCAATAGACAAAAGTCCAAAGTTGTCTGACCCTGAAATGTTCTTGACCTTAAGAGGACCAATGCCTGCCACTGAGTAGATCTGTTTCTCCAGGCCCCGGACATACTCTGAGTCTTCTGCAGATTTTCTCTAGAACTTTTTCTCTCTCGCTCAGTTGTCCCAGTGACTCTGCTGTGGAGTTATGCGTATATACTCCTGGGTCCTTTATGTCACTACCACAGAAGGCAGGTGCACGGGGCGGGGGGAGATTGGAAGGGGAAGAGGGAGGAAGGGGAGAAGGGGGGGTCAGTCTTTAGAAGGAGACCCCAATGCCAATTACCCATGGAACGTACTTCTCCAAGCAGTGAGCAGCAGTGAGCACCCACTCCGGGGATATTAAAGTACCTCCGCAGAAGTGCTGTCCACCAAACCTGGAGGGGAGGAGGCGAGCAAGAACTTCCATTTAGGATACATGTTTTGTTCCATTCAATTGCACAGAAAATCAGAAAGACACATTCATTCACTCTTTACTGTTTCTATTCCCAACAGAAAGGGTTGACAGCCCGTGTGCAGGATGGTAGGGACACTGTGCCATCTATCTATACCATTCTTAAGATATCTGGGAGAGTCTTGGACGGCACCTGTCCCTATGGAGCAGAGGCAGTGGCTCCAGCATGAAGTCCTGTGCCTGTACTGTGACCTGTTAGCCCCGGACCCCAATGTAAACCACCAGTCAGAACCTGCCCTTGAGGCTGCTTTTATCTCTTATTGGATAGGGATTTGCAAAAGGTCTTCATGACTCTTCCTTTGAGGATCCAAATGTGGCCCCAGTAGCAGTAATTCAGACAAATGATGTCACTAACTCCCAACCAGGGTGTAATGCCGAGAATGCAAACAGCTTAGTATGTAGCATCAGGTCAGCTAAAACAAAACAAAACAAACAAACAGGCAGGAAAGAAGCCAACATTCCATTTCAGAAGGAAAAAAGTCTATGTGGCTGGTAAAGATCACACAGCAAGGAGTTATTAAGTATGAAGGTCAGGAAAAGCTAATTCCCCAGCACTCAGGAGGCAGAGGCAGGTGGATCTCTGTGAGTTTGAGGCCAGCCTAGTCTACAAAGCAAGTCCAGGGCAGTAAGGGCTACACAGAGAAACCCTATCTCAAAAATGGAAAGAAAAAAAGAAAGAAAAGGAAAGGAAAGAAAAGAAAAAAGAAAAACCAATTCCATGCCTGAAGAGCTAGCTCAGAAGTTAAGAACATTGGGTGCTTTTCCAGAGTACCGAAGTTTGGTTTCCAGCACCTCACATCATCTTAGATCCAGTTCTGCTGCCCTCCTCTGGTCTCCAAGGGCACCAGGCACATTTGTACATTTGTAAATGATGAGAAACACTTATATAAATAAAAATAATTCTTTTTTTTTTAAAGCCACCTCAGTAACAGAGATAGAGTTCAGCCAGCCATGCCCACATCTGTCAGTGGCATTCTGCAAGTCACAGAGAGGGCTGCAAACAACAAATGGGCATGCGCAGTGGTATGGAAGTGAGCCAAGCAAACCAACCAGCTTGTGATGAGCCGGCTCCATGTGTATGCTTTATAAACCATGCCCAAGAAATGTGAATTAAAGACTACAGATGTGTTCTACCACACGTGGCCCGGCTTTCACAGGGTCGGACGCATCTCTCTTAAACAAGGGCAGTCACAGGCTAGCTTGTTCATGTATTTGTGGACGCACAAGCAGCCCCCGTGTTAAATTCAAGGGGTCACAAAAAGGCTCATAATATTGTCAGACACCTGCCTCCCAGGCAGGCAGGCTCCTTCGTGAGCCCCAATCTACACATCATCACATTCGTGAAAACATTGCTTTCATTTTACAATATCCAATGAGTGTACAGACACCTAACTCACCTTCCGTATTTTCAGGGAATGTCATCATTTCATATAGTTTGTTGTATTTACAGAATTTAATGACAATAACCCAGAGTTTTTTTTTCCTTAAATACCATTTTTTTTAATCATCTTCCAAAGTAGAGAACCTAAGAGGGCATCCTTTTAAACTTTATATAGCTGTATTTACTCCTTATGTTAGGAAGACACAAAGGCTGGAAGTGAAGCTCAGCAGTGTAGCCTTAGCATAAAGGCTTTGTGAGACTTGCCCAGACAGCTGGGGAATACTTCTGCAAATTCTTACCTTGTTCTAAGACTGATTTGCCAGGGCCAGGAGTGCGGATGGGCCACACAGCCACCCACCACCCTCCCGGGGCATTTCTTCGGCTCCACCCGAGGCTTCCCACATTCAAAGGATGCTGATGATGCTGTGAAAGGATGCAGGAGAGGAAGGTCACACTGAGGCAAGTGTACCAGTTCTGTCATTCAGTCATGATAAATTCATGGCCCTTGGCCAGAAGCTGAATTTGTGACATTCCCAGGCTCACAGGCAACCTTTGGCCAAGTTCCTCTGAGTTTCAAAAGTGGTGGCAAACAGCACAGAACCCTGCCCCATGAAGGAGCTATAAACTCTAGTCATGTAACTCTATTGGTATAGCACAGAATTAAAACAAGATTTTTTCTTGGTGGACTTTGATGGGCAAGCGTAGTCATTTGTAACTGTGGCTCAGCCTCGGTATGTTTGTAACACTAAGGCCCACTTGTCATCACCATCTAGGTGGCATGCCCAGCCTGCAGGCACCTCAGGGCAGCTATACATGTGGCTCAACACATCTGTGGATGACAGCATCATGTTGCAATGTCAAAATTTCCAAACTGAGGAAGGTTTCCTGAAGGCCAGAGATCTTATCCCCACTGGCCAGCAGTATGGGTTTTTTTTTCCTTCTTGTGAATCTGTGTAGGTTGTGTGTCTGCCAGTGTTTCTATATGTAGACAGCAAATGTAACTATTCTCAGCACAATTTTACCTTCTCTCTGATAATTTCAGACCTGACCCTCCCTCCCCTGTCCTGTACAGTGCCCGAATGCCTACTATAGTCAATCACTAACAATCAATGCATTTGCCACAATCTCTCCATTCACCACCACGCGCATTCCCTCTCCTCAACCAGCCTACCACTGTGTTAGAGAGCAGGGTTTGCATCCCATCTTTGGTAATTCCCACTAACAGGGGTGCAAGGGATACTCAAAAATGCCCCTAAAGTCTTCAGAAAGATAGCCCCATAAGCTCTGTTCATAGCATTCCTCGGAAGGAATTCCTTCTGTCTTAGTCAGCCAGAGAGTCTGAGGCAGCTGGAATTTTCCACTTTCTATTTGTTGTGGCCTGTTGGGAGAATCCGTGTGGGGAGGGCTTTTCAAAAAAGAGCTGTGTATTGTGATGGGACCGTCCTCTCTAAAGCTCAGCTTAGTGACTACCATCGTGCCTTGCACTTCATGCGTGTGGGAGTGCTGGTTAGTGTTTGTCATCTTGGCACTGACTACAGCCACCTGGGAAGAGGAACTCTCAGCTGAGGAACTGCCTCCGTCAGATGAGCTCAGCCCACTGTGGGTTGCTATTCCCTGGACAGGTGGTCCTAAGTAGGTTAAGAAGGTAGGCTGAGCCAGTTATCAGGAGCAAGCCAGGAACGGCACTCCTCCATGGCCTCTGCCTCGGTTCCTGCCTCGAGTTCCTGCCTGGCTTCCCTCAGTGATGGACTGTGACACAAAAGGCAAGCCAAACAAACCTTTTTTTCTCCTCTAAGTTGCTTTGGGTCACGGCTACAGAGAAACTAATTAGGACAGACATTGGTTCCAGTGAGTCGGCTGTCGGCCGTGACAGACCTGCCTGGTGTTGCTTTGGGGAGGGCTGCAGAAGGATTTTTGGTGATCTGTGCTGGGAAAGCCATTGGGTGTTCAGAGCTTTAGGAGCTCTTCTATAGGAGGTTGGAAGTTAGGAATGTTGAGAAAAATGACCGCCTGGCTTGTGGAACTTCAGATGGGAGTTTGGAAGTCTCTCACAGACCTTATTGGCCCTGTTTCTATGATGTTTTCTGCGAGGTTAAAAGCCTTTGTTTTGCTGGCATAATCAATGCTGGTCAGCTGGAGCTGAAAAATTAGCTGTGGTTAACAAGAGAGCGGCATCACTGAGGTGGAACGTTCTGGAGAGTTTCCCCTCAGGGTCAGCACACAGGAGCTGTGGTCTGTTTGGGGTGAGGTGTGGGGGACTTGGAAACTTGTGTTTAGGCATCTCCCGTGTGGTAGTGGGTTTTGAAGGCATGGAGAAATTGTGGGGAGCATCTGTGGCTTGCCACCCTCCCCATCCCTCCCACCCCCCCTCACCCCGTGAGATGTGACTCTCTGGTCTCCAGGGCTGCTCCAAAGGCGATCAGAGGTGAGGGGGACCGGTGTCTTTGAAGCCAGGACACAGAGCCCAAGGCATGAAAGCCAGGCCAGGCGCCACTTAGAGGCTGCCTGGGCAGGGTAGGTAAAGACAGTGGGGGTGGGGGTAGGGGATGGGAAGGGATAAAACTGAGTGGGAAGATTGAAAAGGAGACACTGAGGCAGACCCAAGGAGCTCTCAGACAAAGAGGCCACCAAGACAGTTTCTTCCAAATATACAAAAGCTCCCACTGGAGAAAAAGGTCACTATCCACATCCCTAACTCTGTGGCCTCCATGTTACCTTACAGTAAAACTGGCAGGTAGAAGCCTGCCTGTTACCTCTCCCTCTCCCTCTACCCCCTGCTCTGCCCAAGAGCCACCTACATGCTTCTAACCACTGTCCCCAAAATACTGGGGACACAGCCCCTAAGAGGTTTGCAAGATAGCCCTTCCCCTCCAGCCCCAGGCATCCCTTCCCCCAGGCTAAGTTCACTGTGCAAGTTCTGACTGCAAAGTTGCTGAGCACGGAGCAGGAGCAGATGCAGCTTCGCTTGCAGACGCAGCCATTGATTGGCCACCACGAAAGTCAAGAACTGCTGTCAACATTCCTTTCCCAGAGCCAAACCCCTTCCTCCCTAAAAGAGAGGCTCAAATCCGCAAAGAAGAAACCCAACATGCTATCTCTTAAGTTAGGTGGCTAGTGGACAGGAAATCCAGGGAAGACGTGAGACTAACAGAGACATCTGCATTATTTTTCATAAACCTTTAGGAATACAGTTTGTAGGCTTTCAGTGTGTGTGTGTGTGTGTGTGTGTGTGTGTGTGTGTGTGTGTGTGTGTGTGT
>OU015750.1:110813416-110824119 GCA_907169655.1 Acomys percivali
TGTGTGTGTGTGTGTGTGTGTGTGTGTGTGTGTGTGTGTGTGTGTGTTAGAGGAAAATCTCTGTGGTGCTTTAAATGAGAAACCTTCCCCCAAAGGCTCATGGATGTGAACACTTGGACCCCAGGTAGTGGAGTTGTTCGGGTAGGTCATGGATTCTTTTGTTGTTGTTGTTTGAAATAGGGTTTCTCTGTGTCATCCTGGGCTGTCCTGGACTCATTTTGTAGACCAAGCTGGCCTCGAACTCACAGTGACCCACCTGCCTCTGCCTCTCAAGTGCTGTGGGATTAAAGGCATGCACCACCACGCCAGGCTAGTGATAGAACTCTTGAAATGTGGAGTCTTGCTGAAGGATGCATGTCGCTAGGGGAAGGTTTTGAGAGGTTATAACTCCAGCTCACTTCCAGGTCCCCCTCTGCTTCTTGGGGTGCAGTTGAGGTGATCCCTCAGTCAGCTGCGCCTGCCCTCTTACTTCAGTGTCTGCCACCGTGAACATCTAGCTCCTTGGAACAGTAAGCTATAGGTGCCTTTAAGTCACTTTTGGCCACAGCACTTTTACCACAGCAGCAATGAAGTAGCTAATATGCAGCCTGTCCCAGCAGTTCTCAACTTGTTTTATGTGCAGCTCAAGGCAGATATTGAAAAGTTCATGGGAAACCTCCCGGAGTCGATTGGTTCCCCTTGACACTTTGAGGATTCAGTATTTAGTTGGTAGGGAGCAACAACAATAGTAGGCCAGCTTCAAGCTGCTGCTATGAAAGCTGCTGCTCAGGGTAAGAGGCAGCTGTTTGCTCCTCAGAGGCTCTGTGCTCAGAGCCTGTCAGTGGTGGGTGAGTGGGTGGTTTGTGTAGGTCCTCATGAGGAAGACTGACACTCCATTTATTGGAAAGTAGTTTCCTTACCAAAAAAAAAAAAAAAAAAAAAAAAAGGAAGGGAGGGAGGGAGGGAAAGGAGGGGAAAGAGAAGAGAGGGGGAAAGCGAGTAACTTACCACACAGGGGGACATCACAATAGTCATAAAGTTTTCTGGGGTTCGTCGTATAGCACCAAGGACCATTTACATCCCCATCTGGGTTTCGGCAGTACTGAAAAGAGACGGATGCTTGAGAGAGGCTCCCCTGGGGAGGACCAGAGACGTGATGGAGAGAGGCAGAGCTTCATACAGGATGGGAGCAAGTGCCCCTTTGCTTCCTTTCCTTCTTGGTTTTTTGATAAGTTGGTTGCTTTATATGCGCCTCAGCTGCAGAGTGCCAATGGTCTTGCCTCTGCTCAAAGCAACTTCCAGCTAGGAAGCCCCTCCTGGGGCCAGATGCGAGAGAGCCAGCCACCCGTGACAGTCCCATGAAGCCTTGTTGTTGATTTTGAATGTTTGCACGCCCCCCATGGGGCAGGACAGAAGGGCAGCGTTTTCTCTGATTAGTGTGATATTTAAAAAAATAAAAACAAAAACCCACAAATGTGGTCTCTGCCCCATGGCTTCTGACTCCTCAACCTGTGCTATCCCTCTGAGGAGCACCAAGCACAGCTCCTAAAGCCCAGTGGCATCCTGAGTGTCAAGAGCATCTTTTGCTCTAGTTAAGTGACCAAGAGAGCTCAGGATGTGAGGATGTGAGCAAAGCATTGGAATTCCCTGACCTTGACCCCTGAAGGAGGAAGACTGCCTGATGGTTGCATTGCACCAAAGGCCAATATTACAACATAAAAAAACTTCCATTAAAAAAAAAAAGCACTTGTTCCAAGAGATGCCCAGGAGCTGTGGAGTGCTGGTGAGTGCCCAGATAGAGCAGGACTCTCTCCCCGTGCAGCAGCGGCTGTTCCCAGACAGTGTCAGAATAGAGTCAAACTAAAGGACAGCCGGCTGTGGCCTCGGCTTTGTTCCCCTCCATACCCCGCCCACCTACTCCAATTTTCAGCCTCCCTTCCCTTTGCCTTTAATACCAAAGATCAGTCCTGGCCAGTTTAGTGAAACACCCCCTCCCCCGAACTAAATCTGTTCAAAGGTTGATCAGGAAAATGCAGGACAGAACCAGAGTGGCTTACGTTATTTTCCAGACCCGCCCGTGGGTTTGTCTGTGGGGTAAAGATGCTGTGCCTGTGGGGCTCCTGGGCAGCCCATCCCTGGCAGGGAGTGCCAGCCGCGGTGATGGCTATTTTGCCCCGATAGTCTTTACCAATCCCAAACATGCAGTCTGTAGGATGGAAAGAGGACAAAATTACGGTTATTTGCCCCTGGGTTGTCCAAGCATGCATGATACAGTAAAAATGCATTAATGTTGGCTTGCTCTAATGCGGTGGTTCTCACTTGTCCTGTGCTGTGACCCTTTAATACAGCTCCTCACGTTGTGGTGGTTACCCACCCCGACCATAAAATTATTTTTGTTGCTAGTTCATAACTGTAATTTTGCTGCTGTTATGAATTGTAAATATCAGATATGCAGGATAACTAGGGGGGAAAAGATCCCTGTTGAAAGCGACCCACATGTTGAGAACCACCGCTCTAGGAGTTTAGTGTTGGGTTGCTCTCCTGTGGCAGAACCAGTGTCTCAGCCCTCAAACACTGGGATGCTGACACTAAGCAAGAATTGCTGCCTAGTTTAAGTAGCCAAAGATGTTTTCAAGGCTTGGAAGATCCCAGCATTGGTAGGATGTTTTAAAAGAGGTACACAGACTAGGACATAGGAAAACCCAGCCTTGCAACAGGGAGCCTTAGGAAATTGTCCACCCACCCTCCACCAACAATCTCCTCCCTGCCTGCCCCAAGATGGAGCTGAGGTTCATTCCACACAGCAGACCCTCAGTTCACACCAGTGCCTCCATACAGTGTGGGAGCTTCCATGTCAGTAACACCTCCTTCTCAGTGTCCAGTGTCCACAGCTGCCCACAGACACCTGGCCACTGGCTCCTTACCTGGCTCAGAGGTGGCAGCCGGCACATTGGGAACTTGGGGGGCCGGGGGCACCTCTGCAGCACTCCCTCCTGTCTCCGAGCACCTCTTCAGGTTGCAGTATTCCCACCTGACGCTCGGGTCAGTGGTATAGCACCAAGGGCCCTTGTCAGCATCCGGGTTTCTACAGTAATTCATCTCCAGGCCTCTGTAAATGCCAAGACCATTCCGTCAGCAGCGGTGGAGAGATTCAGCACCATCTCGATATTGTTCCAACAAAAGTGTAGCAAAGAACCTTTGACACACGGAAGATACTAACAATATCAGTCACAAATGGTCCTCCTAACCAAACTGAGACATTGTTTAAATGTAAAAGCAAGCATCATAGTAACCTCCCTTGACACTCTGCCAAACACTTTCCCCTCAATGTTAACTTTGAAATGTAATTTTAGATTTTAAAAATCAGTGAGGAATATGTGGATGTCTTTCTATATATCACTACATGGGGATATTTAAAATGAAACTGAACACATTACCCAAAGGAAGCAATAGCATATGAAGAGGAGGGTTCCTTAAACTTGTCCTTGTTTTGTTTGTTTATTTTTTGAGGCAGGGTTTCCCTGTGTAGCTTTGGCTGACCTGGACTCACTTTAGAGACCAGGCTGGCCTCGAACTCACAGAGATCCTCTTGCCTCTGCCTCCCTTAGTGCTGGGATTATAGGCGTGCGCCACCACGCCCTGTTCATCCTTATCTGTTCTTAATGTGGTTAAAATACAAACATTTATAGTCAGTGGAAATTATGAAGTTTACATTGCTGTAAATATGGTAAGAGTTGGTTTGCATTTGAAAGATTCACAAAAGTTGGTCTGGAAAATGAGTCCTCAGGCAGCTGTCATTTCTGTGGGATGCAGTCATAAGCAGGAAGCTTCTGTCCCAGATCCATCCTCTGCCTGCTGAAGCCGGATTCAGACAACAGGATATGAGTTAAAGAAGTCAGAAGAGATAGGAAGATGACACAGTCTTCTGGGGCCTCTGAAGAGCCTGAAGAGTTGGGGGCAGGCGGGGGTAGGGGATGTCAAAAACTTGAGTGAAAAAACATTGGGTGAGGATGCTGGGAAACACTGGAGGATGCAACCCTCCTGTCCTTCAACTCCCACCTAACAACAGTGTCCTGAGCTCCCAGAATCCTCATCCTTGAGGTCAAATCTTGACCTATATCATCTGCGGGAACTGGAACCCTGTACCATCTGGAGACACTGCTGGAAAGTGGCTTTCTCTCAAGCCTGTGCCCGCAGCTGGAGGGAGCCAGTCAATGAGATCCCAAGGTACTAGATATGCCAGTGGATGCCTGCTTTGTTTTTGTTGAGACGTACTTTAGTTCTGGTATTGTGTTTTGAATCTGAAATGTTGCTTTGTAGACCAGGTTGACCTCTCACAGCGATCTGCCTGCCTCTGTCTCCCGAGTGCTGGGATTACAGGCATGTGTCACCATGCCCAGCCGGAATGTGCGCTTTTATATTCTTTTCTTAATATAAAATGTTTGAGCTCCTCTTATTGTATTAATTCATACTTTTCCATTAATGATCATTAATGTTTATAGCCTTATGCTGACATAAATAAATGAATATTTTTCATATATAAATGAATTTATGAATAGTCTTCCTTTAAATTTTTTCATTTAGCTAGGTATGGTAGCTCATTCCCTTAATTCCAGCACTCAGGGGACAGAAAGAGGTGGATGTCTGTGAGTCCCAGGCCTAGGCCAGCCAAGGCTACATCATGAGTACCAGGGGAGATGACAACTTTGTGGAATCAGATTTACCCTTCCGCCTTGACTTGGGCTCCAGAGAGCTAACGTGGGTTTCCGTGTTTGTGTGGACAGCTCCTTTGCTCACTGAGCCACCACATCAGCCCACTGTGCCAATTCTTCAAGATCTCTTTGAGGAATAGTGATTCTGTGTTACGAGGGAAACACTCAGGAATAGAATTGCAGGTTTGTCAGGAAAAGCATGTCTACTTAACCTTATGAGATGCCATAGACCAATTTCCAAAGCAATTGCAGTGTTAACACTTAGCAAGCAGTGCGTTGATCATGCACCCTTCTCTCTGGCCTGTTCCCCTTATTCCTGTCATTTTACTAGCAGCCATGTCACTCTGTGCTGGTGGCTCCCCCTGTGGTTATACTGACTTCTTCGATGGCCTAACATGCTACACCTTCTCAGAGTGTCACAGGCCGTTGGCCATTTTGTACATCTTTCCCTGAGAAATGCCTATTTTTGTCTGTTATCCGTTTTTACAATGTGTGTTGCCTTTGTGCATGGGAGGGACGCTTATATAACTGTACGTGAGGCATTTGTTACATTGAGAGTAGTTTTTCTCTCAGTCTCTGTGTATCAGTCTTCTCAATGATGACTTTTGTGATGTTCTCATTTTATAAAAACAAACATTATTTTTTTAATGACTTTGCTTAGAAGATTTGCCTTTCCCCAGGTTATGAAAATTCTTTCCTTGCCCTCTCCAGCCCTGAGAAGTTTCACATTTCAGCTTTAATTATAGCTTTTACACTGAGTTCTAAAAGCTATGACAAATCTAATTTGATATAGGAGGGATGGGTCAAGAATGCACACTTTGAGTTTGCTGGGTTTGGGGTTTGGTTTGGTAGGAGTTGGGGGCTGTTATACACAGCATCTGTTGTTTCTTGACTATTCTGGAAAAAAGATGCCCTTTATTCACTGAGCTGCTTTGCCACCGGCACTGGAAAGCCATTTGCCCACATGAACCACGGTTTGTTTCTGGACTGTACCTATTTCCTTTGTCTGCGCCCCTTCCTGCTGATGCCAAGGCACTTGATGGTCTCAATCGCTGCCTGTGGCCCTCAGTCTCAGCCCTCCAGCACTGATCTTTTAAACCTCATCTTGATGACTCTGAGGTGTTTGCCTGTAAGTGTTGTCACTTGCCCCCAAAATAGACTGCTAGGCTTTGGAATCCAATATACGATATACATGATCTGTCGTTATTTAGCTTTCTATTTTCTCCTTAACAATGAAGCTATACAGTATGCAGCTCTCAGGTATACTATTTTTAAATTTTCACTAAATACTTTGCAGTTTTTATAATATTGCTGGCAATGCCTATAGTTTTGTTGCTCAATTATGTGTAGCTAGTATAGACATATGATGGCTTGTCTGTTGACCTCATGTATGCCTGCTGCTCTTTGAACATGCAAATTCACTCAGTCCTTAGGACTGTCTGTGTCTGTTAGTCACGTGCCCTGCAGACAAGGACGCTTGTCCTCATTCAGAACTTGAGGCCCTTCCTGCCTTCTGTCTTTTGTTCTTTTCTTCCCTCCTTCTGGCCCTCCCTCTATTCCTTCTTCCTTTCCTCTCTCCCTCTTATCCCTGTCCCTTCTTTTCTTCTTCCCTCTTTCCTTTCTTCCTCCTTTCCTTCCTAACTTGCTTCTTCCTTCCTTCCCTCTGTTCCTCCTTCCTTCATTCCTTCTTTTCCTCCTTCTTTCCCTCCCTCGCTTCCTAATTTTCTTTTTCCCTCTTTCCTTCTTCTTCCCCTCTATCCATCCATCTATCCCCTACTTTTTTCCCACTCTCCCACTCTCTCTTCTTTCCTCCCTCCCTCCCTCCTTCCTTCCCTTCCTTCCTGTCTCCCTCCTTCCTTCCTCTCCTCTCTTCCTAACCCTATTGCTTCCTTCCATTGTTTTACTGCTGTGGCTACAAGCAATTTGCCATCTGGCAACCCACACCCCTTGACAGCACTGCGCTCCGGGCCAGTAAGGCTTTCTAGGTGAGGTTACTGAAAGAAACAGAGATGCAGATGCCACTAGAAATATTAGCCTGCGAGCCAAACGCAAAGGCAAACACAAAACTCCAGTTTTTTTTACAGTGGAATGGCATGGCCCAGTGCTGAGAGTGGCGTGATGTTTAGTGGAGGTCACATGATGGTACTGGCTCTAAGCTTTATGGTGACTTGTTCTCACAAGGTTGCTACCAATGGGACCTGACCACCTCCACACATCACCCCATGCTTCCACAAAATCACCCAGGAAAGGGAGCCAGTCGATGGCTTCTCTTCTCTTGGGCCCTTTTCTCAAAAAAACCAAAGTTCCTGTCACATTCTGCCCCATGTGCTGATCTCAGAAAAATTTGGTCCAAAGGAGTTAGCCTAAAGCTCGGGGACACTCAATGGAAACCTAAGTCAGCTGTTGATCATCTCGTGGTTAAAATCAAAGACATACGCATTGGGGAAGTTCTCTGGGGTCTTCACATGCCGGTGTGGAGTCATGGATGTCCAGGACTGGCACTTCTTCCCTGTGATGGTGGTGGACGAGGTGCCCCGATAGCTCTGCCCATTGCCCTGGTAGCATTCCTGGACCACAGGCGTCTGCTCTGGTAGAACTGAAATCAAAGCAGAAGAAACTGAGACAAATAAGATCTGTAGTGGACAGACCTGGACACTAACATATTATCCATGCAATAAAGCAGTCTGTAAAAATCCTCACTTTGAGTGTGTGCACATGCACACACACACGCACAAGCACACGCCATTTATAGTGTTGTAGAACATATTGAAAAAAAACCCTTGGAAGATGAGCAAACATGGTCAGAGTGTTGATAACTGAAAATGTCATTGTGCACAAGTTATTTTTATGAATTACTACCATATGTTCATGAGAACAAGAGGGCAGGGCGCTCTATGATGAGGGTAACAGGAAGGACAGGGACAGACCTGACACTCTGCATACTTCCTTAGACCCTCTCTTTGCTCATAGGACAACAAAGCCTTGAGCTTCTGGGGATGGGGCGGAGGCGTTCTTGTACCTAGGACACAACGAAAGGCCACTGAGTCTCAGTGATGACCCCAGTTGGACACTATCAGGTTGGCATTGTGAAACAGTCTTGGTTAGTTGTTAATGCATCTTCTGGTGAAGATGGCCAATAAACATGAATAAAGGAAGAATTTAACCAGAGGTAGAAAAATAATAACAAAACAGAAATTCAAGGAGCAAACGCCGCAGCGTCAGAGTAGAGAATGCCTGAAAAGGATTGACCAGCAGATGACAGGGCTCCGGGAGTAACCGGGGAGCGAAAACATAATTGGGTAGTTTGTGTTCCATTCTTCAAAAAGAGGAAAGATGAATGGCTGCAATGAAACAAAGGATGAAACCACTAACCACCCTAATGATGGGCTGAGAGCCCAGCACACACAGTTACGTTATAGCAAATATCTCGGTTAGAAGGCTAAGGAGATAAAAATCGCACACCGCTAACGAAGGCAGAACTTGCAAATCTGTGTTCACATCAGTAAAGATAAACTCCAAAGTGGGTTATATTTTCAGAAACAAGGGAAGATGCTATGCCATAACAAAGGAGACTTTCTATCAAGAAGATAAAGATGTCTTCAATGCATATGTACCTACCAACAGGTCTTTACAATACAGAAGGCAAATAGAAATGAAAGAAATACAGTCAAAGCTGGACATGTAAGCAGTACAATAGGACTAATAGAACTAATAGAATTTGTTTGCATTCACTTTTAGAAGAAACAGTCTAAGCACAGCAATAGAAGGCAAATTCTCAAACACTCACCAAGGCTGTATCCTGAGCCAACAAGAAGCTGAAAATGCTGTAATTAAAACTGTACAAGTCGCACTCCGACCCAAAGTGAGACGGAATGAAGCAAAGGTACCAACCGCGTTCTGATGCGCTGTGAAGAAGCCGTCAGAGACCAACAAGAACAGAGCAATGGCTCGGTGAGCTCTCGTGACCCATTCGTACCTGAGGAATCTGAAAGGTCTGATGACGATGCAGAGGCATCGCAGGACGGAATCTCACAATACTCCCACCTCAGCTGGCTGTCTGTGGTGTAGCACCAGGGAGCGGTTTCTCCATCAGGGTTCCGACAGTAGTTTTCTTCCAAGTTTCTAGGAAAGAAGTATGAGTTTCGCTCTTCAGAGAGTTTAAATAAGCAAGGTGTGCGCATGCTTATTAGAGTGAGTACTGTACACGTCTAGTCCTCTGGAGTCGCACAAGCTGAATGACATGTACCAGAGGGAAGCTCAAATTGAGCTTGGACATCACACAGCATATCAAGGAACCTGGCACAGAAGAATTGGTGGCTAAAAGAACATTATGATGGGTAGATCTGGGCCCAGGGGTCCTGCTCAAACTATGGCACCAACCAAGGACAATATGTGCAGTAAACTTCGAGCCTATACCCAGATCTAGCCAATGGACAGGACATTCTCCACAGTTGAGTGGAGATTGGGGTCTGACTTTCACACGAACTCTGGTGCCCCATATTTGACCATGTTCCCTGGATGGGGAGGCCTGGTGGCACTCAGAGGAAGGATAGCAGGTTACCAAGAAGAGACTTGATACCCTATGAGCATATACAGGGGGAGGAGGTCCCCCTCAGTCACAGTCATAGGGGAGGGGAGTAAGGGAAAAATGGGAGGGAGGGAGGAATGGGAGGATACAAGGGATGGGATAACAATTTAGATGTAATATGAATAAATTGATAAAATATATTAAGGAAAAAAAAGAATTGATGGCTAAAATATGTTCCTTGACTTCATGTGATGGGATGAAATAGGTCTTTAGTTGTGTGTTGGGCACTATGCTATATGCTGGAGCAATGAGAATTTCCCACACTGCTCTCAGAGCCTCAAACTTACTAGGGTAGAGCACACGAATTTGCATTTCTAGTAAATTCCTGAAGGTGTTGGTGGGGCACACTTTGAGAAAGATGGTAACAAGACAGACATTGCTGCTGTCTCTTTCCTTGCCTGTGGCCCCGATCAGGCTTCAGCAGGCTCACAAGCCCTCAGCAGTGGGGTGGGAAAGGGGACGGGCACACATACTTGCAGGGAAAGTTTTCTGGTGTCCTGTTGTGCTTTTGAGGAGTTTGCTCACTCCAGCGCTGACAGGTTTTCCCGGACACAGTGACAGACACAGTCCCTCGGTAGTTTTCACCTCTTCCCTTCAGACATTGGTAGGTTGGACCAGGTGGGGGTGGGGGTGTTGCTTGAAAAGGGAAAAGATTTGATCATGAATGGTTCTCCATTGAGAGTGCAATGACAGACATTCTAGAAGGATGAAGGCAAGGTGCTCTGCTATGCCCTCTCTTACTCCCCTCGGGATTTTATGCTTGGAAACAGTTTAGTAGTTTCAGCTTGGTAGACTATCCACACAGCCATTTCACCAGGAACTTCTCTAGAACTGGACCCTGGGGCCTGATGCTTCTGTCTCTAGTCTTTTGTGTTACTCCATCAAGCATGGAAAGAGTCAGTTTAAGTCTTCTTCCACCTCAAGTCCTGAGATATGCCAGTGATCCAGGCCCTTTTGTGAAGAATAAGCAATTCACTAGGTAAACACAACTGGCAAGTACCCATCTCCCATAAAGACACACAACTGAGAAAGAGCCCATGGGAAAAGGTAAATGTCTTAGATACGTGTGCACCCACCAACAGAGCTTCAAAACACAGAAGGCAAATAGTTAACCCCTAAGAGAAATAGATTAATCTGCAGTTATGGCTGGCTATGTAACCACCTACCTCTCGATAGCCAATAAAATAAAAATACAGGAAAAAACATTAGCCAAATATCTTTAAGAAAAAATATGGGGCTGGAGAGATGGCTCAGAGGTTAAGAGCACTGCTTGTTCTTCCAAAGGTCCTGAGTTCAATTCCCATCAACCACATGGTGGCTCACAATCATCTATAATGAAATCTGGTGCCCTCTTCTGGTATACATAATAAATAAATAAATCTGAAGAAGAAGAAGAAGAAGAAGAAGAAGAAGAAGAAGAAGAA
>OU015750.1:110851125-110871426 GCA_907169655.1 Acomys percivali
CTTCTTCTTCTTCTTCTTCTTCTTCTTCTTCTTCTTCTTCTTCTTCTCCTCCTCCTCCTCCTCCTCCTCCTCCTCCTCCTCCTCTTCCTCCTCTTCTTCCTCCTCCTTCTCCTCCTTTTCTTCTTCTTGTTTTGTTTTTTGGTTGGTTTATTGGTTGGTTGGTTTTTCAAGACAGGTTTGTTCTGTGTGATAGGCCTGGCTGTCTTGGACTTACTTTGTAGACCAGGCTGGTCTCAAACTCAAGTGATTCGCCTGCCCCTGCTTCTGCCTCCCGAATGCTGGGATTAAAGGTGTGCAGTGCACCACCATGCTCGACTGAATAAGGTAATTTTAAAATGCCTTCTTTCCCCACCTTGCTACAGCTCAAATCCTTGGAATTCTTGGGCTCAATGGCTTCAAGCACATTAAAGGTTAAGCCTATGATCCTGACTCCCAGGAGAGGGAATAAAAGCTCTTCAAGGCCACTGTCAATAATAGGTAAAAATGAGTTGGGTATGGATTTTATTAGTGGCTAACTTAAGCATTTCATTATCATGAAAAGAGCTGTTGTGGCCTGGTAGAGTGGAGCATGCGTTTAATCCCGGCACTCAGGAGGCAGAGGAAGGCACATTTCTGTGAGTTCAAAGCCAACATGGACTACATAATGAGTTCCAGGCTAGCTAGGACTCTACAGTGACACCTTGTCTCAAAAATAATGTGTGTGTGTGTGTGTGAGAGAGAGAGAGAGAGAGAGAGAGAGAGAGAGAGAGAGAGAGAGAGAGAGAGAGATTGTGAGGTTTGGAGGGCTTGTTGGCTATCTGCCAGCACAAGCCACACTGAAGACTGCATCCTACAAACCTGTTCTGTATGCTACGCACAACCATGCTATGGTTATATCGTGCTAGACTTCCCATTTTTTTTCTCCTTACTGATATTCACTGCCATTTTGGAGATCAAGGCATGGAAGCTCACTCAAAGCCATACCAGTGGAAACCAGCAGAGCCACATCCTGACCCAAATACCTGGGTTTCAAGGGAGTCCCTTTAAGCATCACATTGCAGTTGCCTACTGGGGTGGAGTGGTGATAACACTGGCTCTGGTGTCATAGTTGATTTTGTTACTCATCACCCTGAAACTATGAGGGGGAGGTACCAACTGTATGATTCACAAGTGCCGACTGAGAGAGAAGGGCCTGTAACAGACTCAGTAACTTGTCCCAGGTTGCACAGCCAGTGAGACCAGCCAGAGCAAGCATTATAAGCAGCAACGCTGTTCCCTTCGGCCCTGTGCCTTGTTGCTGAAGACCGCTCCAGCCACGCTGCTGCCACAGCCCAGCTGTCAGTGGAAGGACTCAGACAAGCACTTATCAAGTACCTACTCTATTCTTAACCTTTGGAAGTTCAGAGAGGCAAACCTAGGCAGAATTCAAGCCAGTGTCCGTGGCCTGCTGTGCTTTCTATTGACCACCAGGGGGCGCATGGCCTACTCTAGACTGCAGACGACAGGACTTGCCTGGGCTTGTGCCTTTTTTGTTCTCAGCTTGCAGAAGTTTTGGTTGGTTGGGTTTTTTTCTTTTCTTTTCTTTTCTTTTCTTTTCTTTTCTTTTCTTTTCTTTTCTTTTCTTTTCTTTTCTTTTCTTTTCTTTTCTTTTCTTTTCTTTTCTTTTCCTTTTCTTTTCTTTTCTTTTCTTTTCTCTTCTCTTCTCTTTTCTTCTTTTCTTTTCTTTTCTCTTTCTTTCTTTTTTTCTTTCTTGTGTTAACAGGACTATCAGTTAAGAAGAGTTAAGTTCTAGGAGGAACTCCTATTGCAGACTCTGTTTCCATCATATGTCCCCAGATCTTTACAGGGCATGTAGGTGAGCATGTAACATCCTGTTAAAATGAGTAAAGCACTCCTCTTTGGATTCTTTCGCTATGTATTATTCATGCCTTTAGGAGTGGCCATTGCATAGGGAAAGTCACCAAACAGGCAACTGATCGGCTCACCCAACACGTCTTAGTGGACCTCCCTTTGAGGAGACTTGCTCCTTTTGCAAAATGGGAAAAGCTTAGGCCACAGGATGTGAGGAGGTTGCCTCACCCAAGGGCTTGGCTTTGTAGTACATCATCCTGAAACCCGTCCTCTGTGGGGTCTCAGCACCTGGAGGCAAGTCCTCTGACGCATTAGGAATTCAATCCGGCCCACAGAGGTGCTGGCTGAGCTGGAAAGACCTACTGCTACATCAACTTTTCTCCCTTTCTTTCAGGTCATTTATAAATTTTATCCTCAGCAGCCCTTGTTTGGAAACGTTAGACTTTCTGGAACACCTTTTGTTTTTTAAGCATAGAACAAGCATAATAACCAACAGAGGGCAGCAAATCACTTTTTTTTTTCCTGTAGCCCAGGCTACTGGAAACTGCAGGTTACAAATCAGTTGCACTTTTAGCCTCAGTGATTTCAGGCAGCAGATGCGTTTGTGGACTTCTAAAACTGCAAAACCTGAGTGGCTACCGATTGAGAGAACAGTCCAAAAGCCGGGGATGAGAGCTGGCGCAGGCATGTGACCAGTTCTCCCAGCATTTAAGCTACTGCTGGTGAGAGGGAATCTGCTGGCCAAAGCCGCAGCTGTCTGCATTCCTGAAGTATCTGGGTGACAAGTGCAGGTGGCCCTTCTTCCTGGTTCTGCCTGGGCAGCCAGTGTCCCCACCCCGCAGGGCAAGTAGGAGCAGGACAGTTGCCCAGTGTACCTCCAGGCTTTGGCGCTCTCTTACCCAGGTGCAGAGTTGACCCCAACAGAGGCTCCAGCTGGACAGTGGCAGGTGGATTGCCTACAGTCTGCCAGAAATAGAGCCAGCCTTGCCTCCTAGCTATTGATAAAAAGGCTTGTACTCCAAATCCTTAAAATAATGACAAGGCTAGGAGGCTTGGAGAAGAGCCTCTGTGTTTGGGTCCTTAGGGGAGCAGTAGGCCTAGGGCTGAGAATAAAGGCTGGTGGGTTAAGAAAAAAGAAAAATAGCACAGCATGGTGGCGCACGCCTTTAATCCTAGCACTTGGGAGGCAGAGGCAGGCAGATTGCTGTGAGTTCGAGGCCAGCCTGGTCTACGGAGCGAGTCCAAGACAGCCAAGGCTAACACAGAGAAACCCTGTCTCAAAAACAAACAGACAAACAAACAATCAAACAACAACAACAAAAACAAAAAACAAAAACCCATCTGATTCCTTACTGAATCGCTATTCTAGTGCAGGACACACCCACACCTTTTAAACTGAAGACGGTTAAATAGCCAACAAAGACAAAAGCAGTGAAATCTGGTCAAGCAACAAGTTTCCCTTATCAGCAAAGGTTTCTAATTGACTCTTGAGAGAACTCCTGCCCCGAGGAAAGGGACTAGGCAATACCTACCCTTCCCCCACACTTCTAAGGTCCCAGTGACAAACCAAACTTTGATTCCTCAAAGCCGACCTAGAAGCCAATGAGTTAAGCGGGCTTTCTCACAGAGCGTGGGTGAGGAGTTAGCTAGCTGACAAGCAACACCGGTGACTCCTAGGCAGACACACTGGAAAGTCTGTACCCAGCAAGAAATGATGGCGGCCACACAGCTATACAGACAAAGACCTGAGGCCACATGCAATTAGTGTAGAATTGCATCAAACTGGCTGAGGGTCCTGTGATGCTTCCCATCCCCCTCCTTCTGGGAGGGAGCATCAACTGTCGGTAAGGCCAGCTGGGGCGGTCTTTCGCAAACAGGAGCAGTTAAACTCCTTGAAGATGGTGGTGGCTTTGGCCTGGAGGAAAATCCACACAGCACCCACTGAGCACTGACATGGGGTGGGGGGGGGGAGGCTTGATCTGATGTGCCCTTTGGTCCAGATCACTGGTTCCTTGTTCAGAAGTAGAGAGCAAATACACAGCATCTGGTGTAGCTGAGCGGGAGTTCGCTGCTGCCGTTGTGGTCCACTCAAAGACACCGATCACCAGCTGCAGCAGCTACCGTAGTAGCCAGGCCAGTTACCACTCACTCAGTGTCTGCTGGCAGCTCCCGGCTTCTAAATCCTACCTCAGAGCATGCAGAGCCCAGAGCTTCAGCTTCAGGCCTTCCACTGTCTTCCATCATTGCAAGTGAAAACATGAGGCTCTGGAGAAGGTTCTGTCCTCTAGATTTGGTACCTGGGACCAAGAAGGAGACCACTTGACCAGGGCACCCCGTTTCTGTTAACTACATGGAGTTGTTTGTTTGCTGTCACTAGTTCAATTTTCCTGGTTAACCACCCCCCCTCCCACTGACACACACACATCAATTTCCCACCCTTGCCTGTGAGACAAGCCCAGAGCCTCTTAACCTGTATTCATTTAGGAGATGCTACTGGGCGTGGTGGTGGCCCACATTTTTAATCCCAGCACTCGGGAGGCAGAGGCAGGCGGATCTCTGTGAGTTTGAGGGCAGCCTGGTCTACAAAGTGAGTCCAGGACAGTCAAGGCTACATACACAGGAGGAAAAATCCTGGAGAGAGAGAGAGATAGAGAGAGAGAGAGAGAGAGAGAGAGAGAGAGAGAGAGAGAGAGAGAGAGGCTGAACACACAGGGAATAAGTACTAAAGCAATTTACCAGCGCTCTCCCAACCTAGGATTCCATGTAGCCCTGGATGGTCTCAACCCTGGTATTCTGCCTTGGCCCTGCTGAGTGGGGTTACAGGCACATACCGTGACAGCTGGCTTGGTTATGCGGTTTTAATTTCTCTTTGACTCAGTTGTTTTTAAGGAAGAAGCATGCTAGTTTGGTTTTTAGGTATCTGGGAGTTTTCTGGTCTTTTACTGCCGTTGATTCTAGCTCCGTCTCTCGGTCATTAGAAAAGATGCTTGGGATAGTCTTGAACACCTCAAATTTGTCAAGATGTATTTTGTAAGCTACTGTGTTGATCTGTCTTGGGGGAAGTGTCCTGGGCGTTTGAGAATCAGGCATGTCCCTTAGTATTAGGTGAAATTGTCATTCAGTATGTGTCTTTTAGATCCATTTTGCCCACAGGGTTGTTGGCTGTCCTATTTTCTTACTGATTTTCCGTCTAGGTCAGTGGTTCTCAGCCTGTGGGTCATGACGATCTCTTGACCCTCTCCCAGGGGTCACGTATCCGCTATCCTGTATAGCAGATGTTTATATTACCATTCACAACAGTAGCAAAATTACAGTTATGAAGTAGCAATGAAAATAGTTCTACGGTTGGGGTCACCACATGAGGAACGCAGCGTTACGAAGGCTGAGAACCGCTGCTCCTGACATCTACACGGCAGCTCACAATGATGTACCTGTGTGGAGAGTGGTGAGTTAGGGCTTCCTACTGTTGTTGTTTTAGTGCCTGTTGCTCCCTTCAGACCTGTCTATATTCATGCTCTGTATTTAAGAACTTTACTATTAGGTGCATGTAAGTTACTATTTATTGCATCTTTGGCAACTCTTTATTATATATACATATGCACACAAAACTTTTATGTAATTCATAGATATAAACATATGTCAACTCAGTAAGATATATATATATATTTGTGTGTATATATGTATATATGTCTATATGTGTACACACATACATATATAGACATATATACATATATACACATACATATATAGACATATATATATATATATACACACACACATAAACATTTTGTCTCATAAAAATCTGAATTTGTTTTTTATATAACCACAATAGCCTTTCAATGTGCTTTTTTTTTTCAGTGTGCTTTTTAAAAGTTAAAAATAATTTAGGGCTGTGGCTGGTGAGACGGGTCAGCAGTTAAGAGAACTTATTGCTCCTGCAGAGAATCTAGGTTCAGTTCCTGACATCTACACGGCAGCTCACAATTGTCCATGTAACTCTAGTTTCAGAAATTCAATGTCCTTTGGTGGCATCTGTGGGCACCAGGCACACACATGGTGCACATATGTGCATGCAGGCCAAATACTTACAAACGTGTTTTAAATACAATAATTAATATAATAGTTTGGGGCCAGAGAATTAGCTGAGTAGTTAAGAGCACTTACTGGTCTTCCAGGAGACAAAAGTTCCATTCCCAGCACTCACAGTGGGTGGCTCACTTCTACCTGTAATTCCAGGCCAGGTAATCAGACATCCTCTTCCGGCCTTTGCAGGTGCCTGAACACACACACATACACACCAGTGTAAGGACTAAACAGAAGCAAGTCTAGGGAATATGCCACCCATGGAGGACGTGGTCATGCAACTGCTACAGTTTTACCTTTCTCTTCATTTTCAAGATGCCAACATGAGCATCTCTCTGCAAACACTCAGTGGCAGGTCAGTTTGCAGTGTGCCTCCTGACTCCACAGACAGGAAACAACAGATGCCACCATCTTCGTAGCTGTCAGATGCCATGCATCTTCACATGAGACATCTAATATCCACAGCATTTGCTTGGACACAGCATGCCTATGATTTCAGAGAAAGACTGAAAGAAGCTTAGAGAGCGGAAAAAGCAAGTTTAGGTGTGGTCTTCTCTGCTTCTGAACCTCTCTTTCTACTGTAGATGCTGCCCCACCTAGGACAGGGTTACACTCCCCTAACCTGTGGTCAGCTCCAAATAGCATGAACTGACAATGTGTTTACTCATCTCACCTGACCGTCCTCATTTCAGAGCACAGCCAATTTTTCCCTCATGACCGAGTGTCTAAGTGGGATGTGTGGCCCATTGGTATTGTCCAGAGTGTGAGAACGTGTGGTGCCACATGTCATCAGCCTGGGAAATGACTGTGATTCAGAAGGCAACTTCTACTGAATGAGTATCAATGTCACACCACTAGGAAGCTGCAGAATTGCAAGTAGAACACTTGTGGTCATGGAGTGCCTAGTGCCCGCGTCTCCCCCTGCTCCTCACACCAGCCCACCCTGACCGTAGTCAAGCGTGCTTAGCAGATTGTTCAGTACATAAGCCTTTGTTTTCTGATGGCTAACCAACAGAGAGATTCTCACAACAGATAAATGCCTTCTACTCAGCTGTGCTTAGGGACCTCCTGTCCTGAGACCTACACAGGCTCCAGCTCCAGCCCATGAACTCAAGCAACAATCACTAAGAATTAAAAAAAAAAAAAAAAGCCTTGTGCTGAGGAGATGACTCAATAGTTAGAATGCGCGCCGCACAAGCGAGAGGACCAGAGTTCAGATCCCCTGCGCCCATGTAAATGGCAGGTGGGCATGGCGGATCACCTTCAATCTCAGCTCCAGAAGGCAGAGACAGGAGCTCGTTGGCACAAGCTGGCTAGCCAGACTAGTCAGACCAGCCAAAACAGCAAGCTCTGGCTTTGAGGAAGACTCCCATCCATTAACCTTGGGCCCCGACATGTGCATGCGCACTACTTACATAAACATGTGCTCCCACTCACGTGTTACACATTCACACACATACACAGATGCACGCTGAAGAGTGTAAGACATGTAGAAGCCTCCACAGGAGACTGTCTGAAGGAGGAGGTAACCTGAAGAGGCTTCTCTCCTGCCATCTCTCTGGGACATCACCCGGTTGAGGTGGCTCTTTTCATTGATCCAATTTCATAAGGAATAAGTTGGATATGTTGAAATGAATGCGTATGTAAGCGTCCAATGTTTTCAAAGAGCATTAATTAACCTTGGGAACTATGTATCCTTTAAAAAATTGTACATTAAAAGCCAAAAGGTGGTTAAAAGGTGTAATAGTTAATTTTGCATTGCTGTGACAAAGCATGTGAGAGGAACAGCATGACGGATTTGTTCTTTTTTTTTTTTTTTATTCATTTTGTTTTTTTGAGACAGGGTCTCTCTGTGTAGCCTTGGCTGTCCTGGACTCACTTTGTAGACCAGGCTGGCCTGAAACTCACAGCGATCTGCCTCCCGAGTGCTGGGATTAAAGGTGTACACCACCACCGTCTGGCGATGGATTTGTTCTGACTTCGTGGTTTCAGAGGCTTGAACCCTTGGCCAGCTGGTTCCACTGATTTCAGCTTGAGGGGCAGGAAGGGCAGCAGAGCAGAGAGGCCGGGGTGGGTCAGAGGTGCTCGTCTCAGGGCCCTTCGGAAGCTGAGAGATGGAGATGAAAAGGCCGGACAGTCCGCTGATCTGGCGAGCACCAAATCCATCCATGGAGTTCTTGAACGCTTCCCCTCTGCACATGGCCTTGGGTAATCAAGTCTTAAATGCATGAACCTCTTGGGAAGACACCATAGCCAAAGTGGAAAACAAAAGATTAACATGAAAAGCAACGCAATACTGGTATGCTTCCATTTACTCACACAACAAACACATAGGAAGCGGGCCATGGGGTCTGGGATGCAATCTAAACAGAGACAATCAGAAGTGATCGTAGTAAGTGGGGAATAAAATCCACGGAATAAAATCCACAATGGGGAAGTGCAGGGTGTAGGGTAACCATACTGGTTCTGTACACATCATGGGGCTGTTGGTGAGAGAAGGATTGGCAGGAGGTTTTGGCAGTTGTTTGTGGACTGAAATGAAATCTGAAGGAAGACTGAGCTAGAGACAATAGAGTGAGGGATGAGGATGGAATGACCATCTGTGTAGACTGACAGCGTGAGCAAAGACCCTGCACTCACTGACAGGTGACAGGTGACAGACAGGTGACAGGTGACAAGTGACAGGTGTGAATGGATCACAGTGGCAACTTGGGTGAGCATAAGCAAGCCTAGTGGGTACAACCTGCCTGGGTGGCACCATATTCTGGTGGCCAGCAGGCAAATCACATGACCAAAAGGGCTGAGGCGGTTATGTCTCAAGTCTGTTAACGAGGATTTGGGGCAGTCATTCTCTTAGAAAAGCCATGGAAAGTGTCTTGTCTAAACTGGACCAACCATGTAGCCACAGAGTTCCTTGCTTTATACGCAACTCCTTATTTTGTTTTTAAAGATTTATTTACTTATTTAATGTATATGAGAGCTCTATCTACAAGTACACCTACATGCCAGAAGAGGGCTCAGATCACATTACAGATGGTTGTGTGCCACCATGTGTTTGCTGGGAACTGAACTCAGGACCTCTGGAGGAGCAGACAGTGCTCTTAACTGCTGAGCCATCTCTAGCATCTATAAGGAACTCTTGAACTGAAACAAGCAAACTGCTTCGACCTAAGGATGTTGCCTTTGATGGTTAAGATGGCGACCCTTGCTACTTACCTAGGCATGCTTGCTTGCTTAGTTTTTCTATAGAGAAGTAGTGTTTCCAGTTATCTGTATTATGGCATATGGTAGCCATCTACTCTAAACCTGACCCCTAAAATTTTAATCTGCGGCTGCCTTGTGTCCAGCCCTCCTAAGTCCGTTCTCATTCATCACAGGTGCCGTCATTTCTCCAAGGCCGCCTTTCTAGATCTTTCTATCTCTTCAGTAACATTTTTAAGAATTAAGAGATAAAGGGGCTGAGAATGTGCATTCATTGGCAGAGTAAGTGCCTCGCATGAATGAAGTACTCAATTATGTGCCTAGCGAGACATACACAAACCGTGTAGTGGCGCAGTCTCTGATCTCAGCACTCGGGAGGAGAGGCAGGAGAATCGAAAGTTCTAGGTCCACCTTGGAGCCATAGTATGTCAGTGGCCAGCCAGAGCTCTAGGAACTTCCTCTTGGGAGAAGACATGGCTTAAGCCTCAGAGACAATCAAGCCGAGGAGGACTCTTGTGCAGAGAGTGGAACTTGTCTTCTGGAGAAGGATTTACAACTTGTTGGATGACTTTGCAGGGCGGACTTGGAATGGGGACAATAAAGGGCAGGGGACCACACTTTGCCTGGACTCTGGTTCTACAAAAAAAATTGTCCCTCTGCCCAGGATGGTCACACTGAATAAATCCTCTCTTTCTGCTTCCAACATTAAAAAAGAAAGAAGAAAAATTGGAAGGTTTAACAAACTATGTTTTTTCCTTTTTCCTATTTCCTAGAAAGCTACCCCTTTAGTGTTACAATTACTTAGGAGCAATTGCTTTTCTAACCGTTCCTGTAGCTTGTCCTTTTGGACTGGTAGGTTTTGACTCTTTATTCCGGCATTATTTATCTTCCCCGGCCTGTTTCCACTGTGGCTTTCCAGCAGTCATTCTGGGGGGATTTTTTCTTTGAATGCACACACAACATATGTTCACGTTTCTTTGTAGACTTCTATTGAATGCCCCTATTTTGACATGTTTTCTTTTTGACCCCCCATTTTAAATTAAAGGGTGAGTTTTGGTAGGGAATAAGAAGAGAGTCTAAAATACAGTTGGCAGCAGGCTGTTTGGCCTCCTGCCTTTCAGAAGAAAATTGAGGGCAACTAATTCTCTGGAGATGGCCTAGAAAATGCCGCCGAGAACTGTTTATGTAGGGTTGATAAAGAGCGATTGAGGTTCCATGCCATAACCGGTTTGCGGCTGGCTCCTTTGCACTTGGGGAAAATGTAACTGTTAGTTTGTTTTGAGTAGCAGAATTATCTGCTATCTTACAGATGCATTTGTACAACTATGAAAGCCATACATTATCTATCAGCTTTCTCACAGATGCATTTCCCAAAGCAAAAGAATATTACTTGACTAGGCTATGTTCAAACCGTGACATCTTATATGCACATACAAACCAGGCTACGGATACTGTCCAAGTACCCATGTCTATAAGGAAGGTGGAATATAGTTATCCGTGTTAATAAGACATGTATTGAAATTTTTTACTTTTTAAAAAAATTTATTAATTTATTCATTTTTAACTTATATCAGAGTCAGATACTGGAGTTATAGACAGGTGTAAGCTGCCATGTGGTGATGGGAATCGAACCTGGGTCCTCTGGAAGAACCACCAGTGCTCTTGACCACTAAGCCATCTGTCAGCCCCGAAATTTTTTCCTTTTTTTTTTTTTTTTTTTTGCTTTTCCAAGACAGGGTTTCTCTGTATAGTCTTGGCAGGCATTTCTGGACTCGTTTTGTAGACCAGGCTGGCCTCGAAATCACAGCGGTCCACCTGCCTCTGCCTCCCTGAGTGCTGGGATTAAAGCCGTGCACCATCATGCCTGGTGGATCTAGACACTTAGAGTGTCAAAATAACCCCAGTTTTCACTGTATGAATTCAACACTGATTGGCTAATAATTTTAGGATACATAAATATGTTTTTTATTTACTTGCTTACTAGGGTGGGACAATACTGTCACAGCCGGTTTTCTTCTACTATCTTCTGGACAATTAAACTATCACTGAGTGAGATCTTAGCTCAGGAACAAGCCTAAGCTGGGGAGACATGTCTTTACACTCCTGCTCACGAACAAGGAGAGTAGCTTAGAGACTTGTCTAGTTCATACAACGAAAGGCCCCACAAAAGAAACCTAAGGGAGGAAAGGCTTCTTGAACTCACAGTTCAAGAGTACAGATTCTTGTGGAAAGGAGAGCATGGCAGGCTGAGCTTGAGGCAGCTGGTCTCAACAAGTCCACAGCCGGGAGGGAGAAAGAGCGAGATGGGTGCTTCTGGTCAGCTTGTTCTCTGTTGTATTCAGTCCCCGGGCTCAAACCGAAGGTCTGGTGGCATCCACGGTTAGACTGGATCTTTCTATGTCAGTCAATCTACTCTGGAAACTTCCTTCCTGACCTGCCCAGAGGTCTGTCTCCACCACAGTCCTAGGTCCTGCCAAGTTGATGACCAACTTAAACCATCATCAGAGTTCAGATTGTCTTTGTTTTTGTTTTGTTTTTTTCCGAGACAGGGTTTCTCTGTGTAGCCTTGGCTGTTCAGGACTCGCTTTGTAGACCAGGCTGGCCTCAAACTCACATCGATCTACCAGCCTCTGCCTCCCGAATGCAGGGATTAAAGGCATGTGCCACCACCGCCCTGCCAGAGTTCAGATTTTCACTGCCATTAAATGTACAGAGGTATAGCCACAAACCCTCTGTGGATTGTTATTGGTTTTTTGTTTGAAAGAAAAATACTGACAAACCACATAAAAGGATTTATTCTCATAATGTGCAGGACTAATCCATTGGAGCTAGTAAGAGCACTGAAAACACCTCTTCGTGCACCCACATTCTCACGATGACCCCGTATGACTGGGTTCATTTCCCCTTAAAGTGAAAAGGCTGCATCTCCACAGAGTAAACCTTTCTCTGGGCACCAACTAAATACAACATAACCTAGGAGTCTCATTAAATGAACATTGTACACGGTGAGTGGAAGTGAAAAGAGACACACCTCACAGAGCAGTTTCAGCATCTTTTCTTTTTCTTCTGGTTTTCTGAGGCAGGACAGGATGGTGTGTACCTCAAGCTGGCTTCCAACTCATTCAAGAACTGAAGATGGCCTTGATCTTTTGATTTTCTTGCCCCCACCTACTGGATGCCAGGGATCCAGGCTTGTGCCTCCATCCATGCCTGTATGCTAGATTAGCACTTTACCAACAAGGCCTCATTCCCAACCCCCCTGTGTTTCTTTTTCTTTTCTTTTTTTTTTAAAGATTTATTTATTTCATACACGGTGTTCTGCCTGCATGTATGCCTGCACATTAAAAGAGAGCACCAGATCTCACTATAAATGGTTGTGAGCCACCATGTGGTTGCTGGGAATTGAACTTAGGACCTTTGGGAGAACAGACAGTGCTCTTAACCACTGAGCCACCTCTCCAGCCCTGTTTTTATTTTTTAAAACACAATATAATTGCATGCATTCATGGAGTATGATGTGACATTTCAAGACAAAGTCTAATGAACAGGTCAGGATAGCTGGCTATCCATCCATGGTGCAGATAGCCACCGTTTCTATGTGTTGGGAATTTTGAGACCCCTCTTTCTTAGTTATATGATAATAGTCTATGAATTGTTTTTAACCATTGCTGGTCTACTGGGTCTTACAAAAATATTCTTAACTGCTTCTGTTCCAGATACGAAAGGTTCTATTCATTTTTGTTGTTGTTGTTTTAGATATTTTCTGTGCATTTTAGACATTCAGCATTTGTGAATCAAAGTCATCTTGTCCTTATACATACACTTTTGTAGAAAACGTTTAAACAAACACTTAAATTTTAACCTTTCACTAAAGAACGTTGCTGGGCAGCAAGATGGCTCAGCAGATAAAGGTGCTCGCTGCCAAGCCTGATGACCTGAGTTCAATCCCAGGTAACCACTTAAAGGCGAAAGGAGAGGACCAACTCCCAAAGTCACCTTCTCACCTCCACATGTGCATTGTGGAACATGAGCACCTCCAAACGCATTTTACTTACTTACACACACACACACACACACACACACACACACACACACACTATTACTACTACTGATGAGGATGATGATGATAGTGATGATGGTGATGATGGTGATGGTAGTGATGATGGTGATGGTAGTGATGATGGTGATAGTGGTGATGATGATGATGATGACAATAACAAAATACAAAGAATGTCACCAAAGGCCTCTGTTTGAATATTCTACTGAACTAGTAGCAGTATGGTGTCACACGGGGCACCTGTGGGCATATGCCCACACAGCCTTAGTGTTAGGGACGGAAAGCTGTTCACCAACCACCTATTTTTAGATGTGTTCTGTGCTGAACCATACTGTTTCCTTTTTTTAAGTTAACAGCAATATTTCATCTTAAGATGTTTCTAAAACTGTTGGAAACTTCTTGGGAATAATCCAGCCGTTTTTCAGAGGGGCCTCTCTGCTTTCAAGGTTACAGAGGTACAAAGAGTTGATTCAATTTGTTACATAGAGGATTTGCTGAAGGGAGAAGTGGGGGAGCTACTTCTGCTTAGCCAGTTCTTTGCTACTCCAGTGACAATTTATCACAATGTGACATGATGTACTTTTCAAAGTCAGGGCTGAGAAGAAACAGAGAATTCGTTTGGAGCAGAGGAGAAAGGCTCCGTGGAAGTATCTAGTATGTTATGGCTCAGTTTTATGCCCCATACCCACCCCTCGGTTATAAATAAACACAACTGGACTATGCAAATGTTCCTGATGGGCACCAGGTTAGGCTTAAAGCACATAAGCTATTAAGGGAAGTGTCATACATGCTATTTCTGCCACAGGATTTCTCAATTTCAAATTTTATTTACAAATTAAAAGACTTTATAAACTCCACAATGATCACACAGTTTGCAACTTCAAACTATAAGATTCCATGCAGTTGGATGAGGTGGTCTCTTTGCATTTGTAAACTCTGTGGATTATGCGTAGGCAGTTGGCTGTCTCTGGTAATGATTTTGGGACGGGGGAGGTTCAAGACAGGGTTTCTTTATGTTATCGTGGCTATCCTGGACTCGCTTTGTCAACCAGGCTGGCCTTGAACTCACAGCGATCCACCTGCCTCTGCCTCCCGAGTGCTGGGATTAAAGGTGAGCTGGCAATGATTTTCATACTTGCTGGCCTCTGCTTTCCATGTGGGCACTTCTTGGGCTTTCTTTGCTTCCAAAGACCTCTTTCAGTTGTGTTTGCAGGATAGGGCCTGCTTCTAAAGCTAGGAGAAGCTATTTAGGATAGAGGAATGTGCAGTCATGGTGTTTGGAGGTAAATGCATGTCCCTTGTGTGGTTGTACTGGCAATCCTTTGAACGGTGATATAACCAGGTAGTGTCTACTCAGAGAAGCAGCCCAGGTGCCCATCTCCTCCCGGTTTGTTTACCTCAGAGTAATTCTGTTCTAGAAAGGAGTTAAGGAATGACTCAGGACCAGGGCTATGCTGTTTGTTTAGCTCTTAAAATAATTCAGCTTCACATGCTGATTTCTTTTTCTTTTTTCTTTTTTCTGTAATAAAGCAGTGAGAGCCACTGTATTTAAAAATGCAGACAGCTTTAGCTATCATTAGATATCAGTCACAATAAACATTTTCAGGGAAATCATTAATTCCCTTTTGGGAAACTAAAATCCCATATTCTATTTACTCATATACCAATATCACTTGCAGCTGTTGGTGTGATAGCTATTGCATTTTACATTATTATTCATCTTCTTTCATGTAACAACCATGGACTGATGGCCTTTTATGTGAGGACTTGCTAGGGTTGCGACGGTGAGGAAATCTTTGTCTTCTAAAAGGCCAAAAGCTGAGAAAGGAAAATTGAGCCATAGAAAAATTATCAAAATTACTGTAATATGAAGATAATCTTACCCCAGAGACTTTCTGGGGAACACAGTGGGAGGGCATGGGACTCTTCTTGTTGAGGGGAGGAGCATGTGGGGAAATATGCCTGAAGTGAATGAAAGGGTTAACAGCCCACATGACGTGACAACACATGACATACCCAGATGAGCTATAGTAGTTGTGGATAAAGAGGGAAGCGTGGGGAATGGCAGGAGAGGCTTGCAAAGGCAGGCAGGGTGAAAGGGAGCTATGGCCCCATAGACTCATATAATTGCGGCTGGTGCATGAAACTGTTTGGGAAGGATTAGGAAGTGTGATCTTTGCTGGTGGAGGTGTATCACTGCGGGTGAGCTTGGGAATTCCAAAGGCCTGTGCCGTTCCTAGTTCCCACCCATCTCTGCCTCATGCTGTGGATCAAGATGTGAACTCTCAGTTATTGCTCTAACACAGTGGTTTGAGTAAAAATGCCCAGCATGAGATCATATATTTTCTTTGTTTACTTGTTTGTTTGTTTTCTGTCTTTCAAGACAGGGTTTCTCTGTGTAACCCTGACTGTCCTGGAACTGGCTATGAAGACTAGGCCAGCCTCAAACTAAGAGATCAGCCTGCCTCTGCCTCCCGAGTGCTAGAGCCACCATGCCTGTTCAGATCATATGTTTGCATGCTTGGTCCCCAGTTGCTGAACTTTTTGGAAGGATTTGCAATCATGGCCTTGTTGGAGCCGGTGTATTACTGTATGGAGAAAGTATATTACTGAGGGAGCAGGGCCGAGGTTTCCAGAGCCCACAGTAGGCCCAGCTTAATCATGCATGTCTGCCTGCAGGCATGCTCTCTGCCATGGTGACTGTGGACTCTGAAACTACAAGCTCTTTCTTCTATGGGTTGCTAAATGAAAAAAAAAAAAAAAAAAGAAAGAAAAAAGAAAAAGAAACAAAAGGACAAGACTGTCCCTAGGGGACTGAGGTTTTCAATTACAGATATAAGGGAAAGTGCAAGCAGAGGCAAAGACATCTGGGAGAGTCCAGAGTGGGCATGACTGGCAGACCAAACCAGGCTGTGTGAGGAGAGAGGAGAAGAAGGAGCCAGAAGACCAAGAGGCCAAAGGCCAAAGGTTGGAGCAATCAAAATGGCCAGGTTCTATAGGAATCCGAGAAGCTGGAAGAAGGGAGTGTGCCCCAGCCAGGAGGGCCTGTAGCAGGTAAGGGCTGCAGGGTGTTGGAAGAACCTAGCGGCCAGTGTCAGCTTTAATGGGTTCATAGATACCTCAGGTAGCCATTTTGTCCCGGGTTTGAGACTGATCAGTTGCCTTAGCCATGGTGTCTTAGCACAGCACTAGGAAGTAACCCAAGCAATGAGCTTGGACGTTAACCTTAGCTGATGGAGAACCACGACGTAATTTTGAACAGGGGACCTAATGGCCAGAGTAGCATTTCAGAACAATTAAAACTGAAGAGAGCAAGAGCCAAAAGATGGGAACGATAAGGTGCGGAGCGGCAGAACACAGTGACTGGTTAAGGAGAGGCAGAAGAGTGAGGAAAGCAGAGGATTGTGCCAGCGCCCTAGTGTAGTGGAACGTAGAGAAGATGGAAAGGGGACGTGAAGGATTTCTCTATACCCGTCACCGCTCACATGCACTCCCATCACTGGTCACCCTGCCCAGAGCATTAGTGCATGCCTTAGTTGCCTATCTTCCCTACCACGCGGTCAGCCATAGAGGTCAGGGATGATGTCTGCCTTCTGCATGGTTAGCTCCAGGATCAGCAGGCGGCCTGGTGCACTGTGGGTATCCACAGATATGAATGAGGAGCATGAGCCCAGTTTTCAGGTCATAAGTAAGAATTCAGCCATATGGTGTGTGTGTGTGTGTGTGTGTGTGTGTGTGTGTGTGTGTGTGTGTGTATGGGTGAGTGTGGTATGTCTGTGTATTGTGTTATGTTTAGTGTGTGTGGTGTGTGTGTGTATGTGTGGGGTATGTGTGGCATGCATGTTTTATGTATAGGATGTGTGTGTGTGGTATGTGTATATATATATGGTGTATGTGTGTGTGGTATGTGTGTATATGTGGTGTGTGTGTGTGTGGTTTATGTGTGTGTATGGTGTGTGTGTATGTAGTATGTGTGTATGTGTGGTATATGTGTGTGTGTGTGTGTATGGTGTGTGAGGGGTGTGTGTGTTTGTGGTGTGTGTGTATAGTAGGGGTATATGTGGTGTGGGTGAATATGTGTGGTGTATGTGTGTGCTTGTGTATGATGTATGTATATGTGTGGTGTGTGGGTATGTGTGATATATGTGTGGTTGTGTATGTGTAGTGTGTGAGAATGTGGTATGTGTGTATATGTGTGTGTATGTGGTGTGTGTATGTGGTGTATGTATGTGGTGTGTATGGTGTGTGTATGTATGTGTGTGTATGTGTGTGTATATGTGTGTGTGTGTGTGTGCACACAGCTAGAGCTTTACATGCTAGTGAGCCTGAGTTCTAGCCCCATCACCTTCCTTGCCAGATTTATCATCTTGAACAAAGGTCTTAGGATCCCGGCACTGTGAACACAGTCAGGGCGTTGGACAGCTCTCACTGCTGACGTCCTGCTCAGTCTTAACAGTTCATGAGAAAAGAAGGTGTTTTACAGGACCAGTCAAAAAGAGACAAGCCATAATATGTTGCCACCGTTATTGACTATTTCACAAAGACAAAAGTCCCAGAGGCTGCAAGCTGTGCTGCAGCTGCTCTGTGACTGCTTGGATGTGGGCAGACTCACTGCATCAGAGAGAACCCACGGTATTTGCTGAGCGCGTTCTGTGCGATGTGGCCCTTAACCCACAGTCTTAACAGTGCCCTGGTGGAAAGGGTAAGAAGTGGGCTCTGGCATTCGTGGCACACTTGGTGTCCCCTGGTCCACCCCACCCAGCAGCTGAGCGCACTTCTGCCGCTGCGGTTGGTCTGTCCCTCAGAAGCCCTGCACTGGCTCAGCTCCTAAATGTTTCCTCTTTTTTTTTTGCAAAACATCATTCTAGCCCAGAGAAAAGAATGTGAGCTCAGGCAGGCCTTTGTCTAAACGGATGCTGAAGGCAAATTCCTTGCACTCTTGGGACACTCAGCACACAGTAGTCCCTTTTCTCTCGGAGGCCTGAGCTTCACTTTGACGTGTTTTTGCCCCCCTCCTCCCCACCATCGTTCCATCTTCTGTGACTTCCTAGGGATGTCTTACTCTTGACAACTGAGCTAGAGAAGGAAGTACGTGTTGTCGTTTCTAGGCACAGGACAAGCTTGAGAAATTCTTTTTTTAAAAATATATTTTATTAATTTATTCATATTACATCTCAATTGTTATCCTATCCCTTGTATCCTCCCATTCCTCCCTCCCTCCCATTTTCCCCTTACTCCCCTCCCCATGACTGTGACTGAGGGGGACCTCCTCCCCCTTTATATGCTCATAGGGTATCAAGTCTCCTCTTGGTAGCCTGCTATCCTTCTTGCTTTACAGTGTTGGCTCAGGACTCTAGCTATAACTATGGCTCTCCACTACTAATGCAGAGGTGTCCCAGGCCATTAGTGTGCATTAGAGCAGGGGACAGGAGTAAGCATCTGAGAACTGCTGTGGGGAGGATGGGAGGGCTGGTCATAAAGAACATGGCTTCCCTTATGATGGCAGCAATGATCCTGGCTGTCCCTGTGACCTAAGACATCTAAGACAACACAGAAGCAAACAGACCCACTTCCTGTGTTCTCCCAGAAGACCTCTGTTCCCCTTGCTTGGGTTTCCTCCAAAGCTGCTCCATAGCCCTGCACTTGGGCAGAGGGCATTTCCTTCTGTATACCCAAGGGAGCTCACAGTTCACATCTGCTGGTGCTTTTGTTTCTTGCCCTAGTGTCACGACCTCTCGGATGTCTCATAAACCAGGTAAGACACCTGCAAACATTCTCAGTCCCAGGCTCCAGGCAATCCGCTTTGACCACGAGTATCTTGAGCTCCAGGTGTGTGTTCTTTCTGCTGTCTGTAGCCTTTGTTACTTATGCAACAAATATCGGAGGGCCTACGGTGTGCCTGTGCAATGCCTAGGTCCTCGTGCATGTGCTAGGCCATGCCTGTGTCCTCATGGAACATGTATTACTGGAGCAGGGAAGCAAATGCCAGTAAATACACCACGAGTCAGGTTACAGAGAAATGGAGCCGGGTGAGGGCCCTTTGATGCGGCAGGGCTGCTCTTTGTTTTGACAGAGGGAGTTCAGGCAAAGCCTGGCTGGCGCTGTGGCATGCAGCAAGAGGCTGAAGTGAGCCTTGCTGATACCTAGAGTGTTGCAAGGAGCACAGCAAAAGCCCTGAAGCAGGGCTGGGTCTGGCTATTCATAAGCCTGACACCTTGAATGAAGTAAGGAAGTAGGTGACAGTGTAGACAGGTGGTCACAGAGCACCAGGGACTACATCTCCCCCAGCGGCATGGGTTACCAGGGGCCTTTGATGTTACTGAGGGAGGAGGAGGTGGCTTAGGAGGGGTTGAAGAAATAGCAGGCTGTGGCTGACCTTTATCAAACTCAGCATGTGACCCTGTGAATAGCCTAGAGGGAGAACTGGGGAGTTGGGGCGGTGGCCTCTGCGGAGGGTGTAGCCAGAGAGATCCTGATGCCTAAACCAGCGTGAGGGATCTCGCTACAGCTGTGCAAGTAGGTGAAGGTTTCTTCTTGGTTCTTGTCTTCCAAAGGGTAAACTGAGTAAAGCGATGAGACAGAGTTCAAGCAGAAATATACTCAGCGAAGGGGGAGATTAGAGTGCACTGACCGGGGATAAAAGGGCACTGAGTTCTGTGCTGTGGGTTTTCAAGATGTTTTGTGGGGTATTTACGAGGCAGTGGCATATTCATGAGACAGCATGACCCTTTGTTTCCCTTCCAAATCATAGCAGAGCCAATCTCCCTTTTAGAACATTTCTTCCCATGATTCTCTTGAAAAGCTTCCAAGGAAGGGATGGAGGGGGGCGCGAAACAAATTTTGATGATGAGGCTGAGGTCCTTTGAGGATTCGGGGCCCTTCAACAGCAAGGATGAGTTGTGGCTCAGACAGTACCAGGTGCCTTAGTCTCTGATGCAGCAGCAATCCACCCCTCTCCCCCTCCCCTTCCCCCTTGCCCCCTCCACTCCTCCACCCCCCACCCCCCCACCCCCATCCCCCAACCCCCTATTCCCCCACCCCCTATCCCCCCAACCCCCTACCCTCCACCCCCTACCCCCCCCTGACCCCCATCCCCCCACCCTGACCCCCTCCCCCATCACCCCCCCCCC
>OU015750.1:110871526-110908094 GCA_907169655.1 Acomys percivali
GATGCGCATGTTGCTTTCCTTAGTTCCCTGGGGCCAAACTCCTTGCCTACTCAGCCTTAAATACATCTTGTGGGTAGGGGTGGGAGATTGCGATCAAACTGTACTTTAGAGTCCGTGATGTCGACGTTGACAATCTCTAAGTTTGGGTCTGAAATGCCTGGAAGAATGAATGATGCTGGTACGAAAACAGAGGCAGCTGCAGGCAGTGTGGGGTTTGTTGCTGGTGGTTGTTTATTGTTGTTTTTGTTTTTGTTTGTTTTTTTGATCTTTTGAGATAAGGTTTCTCTGTGATAGCCCGGCTACCCTGAAACTTGCTCTATAAACCAGGATGGCCTCTAATTCACAGATATCTGCCTGTCGCTGCCTCCCAAGTGCTGGGATTAAAGGTGTGTTCCCGGCCCACAGTGCGTTTCTATTGATTCTCAGGGGGCAGGTGTGAAACTGGGAGCACAGTCGGTGACATATGGCATTTATTAGGCATCACAGAGGTATCATCTTAGGCATGTAGGGAGTCATTTGGTCGGAGGCAGGTGCTCAGAACACAGCGGTAGGTAAAGACTGTTAAACTTGCCAGGCGTGGTGGCGCACGCCTTTAATCCCAGCACTGGAGGAGGCAGAGGCAGGTGAATCTCTGTGAGTTCAAGGCCAGCCCGGTCTACAGAGTGAGTCCAAGAGAGCCAAGACTACACAGTGAAACCCTGTCTCTTGAAAAATAAAATGAAACAAACAAAAAGAAAAGGACTGTTAAACTCATAGAAGCCAGTGAGACCATCTCAAGAGTGGAGTAAACAGATGAACAACTGACGCAGAGACCTGCCGCACTTTAATAAGCATTACACCACAGCAAGAACGCGGTGCAGGGGCCTATGGGGGGAAGTCAAGGAGGGCGTGATGGCTTGAATGAGATGGACCACGTAGTCTCTGGTATTTGACAGTCTGGTCCCCTGTTGATGGTGCTGTTAGAGAGGTATAGGAGGTGTGGTCTTGTTGGAGGAACTGTATCATTAGGAGTGAATGTTTTTCCTGAAGCTCTATACCAATTTGGGGATTATATTTTTTTCCTGTTTATTAAAGTGTTGTCTATAACAAAATCAGAAAAACCTGAAGTGAACAGAGAAGTTTAAAACAAGCTCAGCATGGTTAGTCCCATGCCCGTTAAACCCAACACTGATGAGGCTGAGGCAGGAGGATCACTCCAAGGTTTTGGTTGGTTGGTTTTGGTTTTTGGTTTTTTTTGAGACATGGTTTCTCTGTGTCGCCTTGGCTGTCCTGGACTCACCCTGTAGACCAAGCTGGCCTCCAACTCATAGAGATCCACCTGCCTCTGCCTCCCCAGTGCTGGGATGAAAGGTGTGTGCCACTGTGCCTGGCGGATCACTCCAAGTTTAAGGGTGGCCTGGTCTATAGAGTGAGTCCCCATCTCAAAGAAAATACTCCCCCCAAACCTAAGTGATGCCTTGTCACTTATTACTATTCAAAGTAGTTTGTGATTGAAATAGATATATATATATATAATACTTATTTTCATATCATTTTCAATTTTATAATCTTCATTCTATACTTTCCTAGTCAGCTAGCAGGAGTCTAGCTAGTTAGCAACTGTCCGTAGTGTCCACCGAGGGGCTGGATTCTAAGCAGCACAAGAGCCCATGTCCCAGAGGCAAAGCCAGCAATGGTTATTAAGCTAGTACAACAGTCTCACATAGCTGTCATCCGCTCGGGCCACTCAGTCACCATCGGTTTCTGTGCTTTCGCTTTTTCTGCTTCTGGGTGCCATGTCTGTTTGTCTATCTGTCTGTCTATCTATCTATCTATCTATCTATCTATCTATCTTTCTATCTATCTATCTATCCATCTATCTATCCATCTATATATCCCTCCTATGTGAAAAGAAAGAGGCACCCCAGGAAAGCATCCCCACCAAAGAAGGATGACTGTGGTTGTCATCAGTGTTTTTGATGTAGGAAGAGGACGGATAAGCAGACTGGATGGAACCCCGCTCTCCACCTCCTCCAGTAGTTTTAAAAACAGAAACATGTGCCTTTATTGATCTTGCCTTCCTTAAATCGAAAGACTTTGCTTCCTTGCCACCCATGCCCACAGAGGCAATAGATGGCCACCAGGTGCCCTAGGAGTATCTGTAGAGCCAGACTTTTTGAGTTCACCTAGCAAGAAAATTGGCCTTGTTGACCCTGAAGAACATTTAGAGAGCAATAAGGTCGATGATGACGTCTGTATTACTCCATTTTCCATGTTTTGATTATTGATGTACCTAGTCCATGCTGTGTTTAAAAAAAAAAAAAAAAAAAACAGCAAAGAAACAAAACCGGCATGCAAAGGCTCATGGGATGGCCCGGCAGATAAAGATGCTCACTGTCAAGTCAGATGACCTGAGCTGGACCCCTGGGAATTACATGGTGGAAAGAGAAAACTGACTCCTGCATATCATCCTCTGACCTCCACGTGCACACTGTAGCATGAATGGTTTCCCCCAAGTAAATAAATAAACGTGGGGGCGAAAAGTCTATGTGGTAGCCAGTTGCTAAGTTAAATCCCCTGTCTTCACCCAATCCTGTGGTTTGTTACATGTTGCGATCCTCAGGTTAGAATGGTGAGTCTCGGGCAGTGGACACTGTCAAGGCAACTGAGTAGCTGCTAGCTGGGCCTCCCACTAGTTGGGCAGCACAGTACAGTAGGAGGAAGGCGAAAGCTCTGCCTTCCAGCTTAGAAGTTGATGACATGAAAAGTGAAAACAGCATCGCTGTGTCAGTCTGAAGCCATTTGCCCTTTAGCCTGATAATCTTCAAATATGCACGCACCCACCCATCTCTCCTGACTTCTCCACTATTGTGACTGAATACCAGTTCTGCTTTTCAAAGGCACCAGAGTGCCACAAAAGCCTCCTTGATGCCAGTCAAGCGAGAGACTGTGTTGAACTGCAGCTCCTTAGAAGCACACCTCAGCTCACTCATCTTCAAAGCCCTACGGTTCTACATGCTGCCCCGGGGCTATTTTCAAACAGTATTTCCAAAGTGCTTTCTCCCCCCCCCACCCCCCATTCCTAGTAATGTGAGTAGGCCTAGCAATTAACTGATTTCTAGCCAAGTCTGAAATATCAAAGGTTAGTCCCCAGAGATGACAGCTAGAAAAAGAATGGGCACTCTTATCCGAAAATTCGGCTGTGTTGATTCTGTAACCAAAGGCTGGAAGATGGCCAGCGGACTTATTAACCTTTTCAGTCTAAGATTCCTCTCATGTCTAGGATGCCACTTATGCCCAAGAATTCAGGCGTCTGCTGTGCCTTGGGAGGAGGCCTGTTGCTATGAACACAGTTTATGGCCATAGGCAAGGGCACAGGGACCAGAGAAGGCAAAGTTAAGGGGCTTTTGATGTTGTTTGTTTTGCTTTGCTTGGCTTTGGAGAAAGAGTTTCTCTTTGTAGTCCTTGCTGTCCTGGAACTTGCTCTGTAGTCTAGGCTGACCTCGAACTCAAGAGATCCCCCTTCTTCTGCCTCCAGAGTGCTAGGATTAAAGGCGTGCACCACCACACCTGGCTAAAGTTACATTTTTAACTAAAGTATAGCTATCTGCCTCTCTGGGCATCTCTGTCAAATTCAAGGCCACCTAAGGGCACAACAGAGACTGTAGAAAAGGGAGGATGTCCCAACAGGTCTCAGCTAAAGGCTCCATCCTGACTGTAGCTTGCTTGGCAGCCTGCTTCTCTCTGCTCTCTTGCCTTCACTTTCTATAACCTTGACCTCAGACTTGTCTGATCTTTCAAAGGTGGTTCTGTTGCTTTGAGCCAGGTGTGTCTCAGGCTAGCCTCAGACTCACCAGCGAGGACCTGGGACTTCTGATCCTTCTACACCCACCTCCCAGGTGCCGGGCTATGCCCAGCTTGCGCAGAACTGGAGATCCAGCCCAGGGCTTCAGTGCTGAGAAGGCACTGTACCAACTGAACCCCACCCAAAATAGTTTGCTTTTCTGTTTCTCCCTCCTATTCTTTTCTACCCTCAAACCCTAATACACTCTTCAACTCTAAGGATGGGGGGTCTGCAGCACTGTGTACCTCACTCACCAGTGAGGAACACTGCAGAAGATGCACACACATAAAAGCTGTGCATAGTGCAATTAACCAGTATGAATAAACAGCAGGAAAAGCTGCATGCATTAGTTCGAGTACAAACACTGGAAATTATTCACAAACAGGTAAGTCAGCAAGCTTTTACAGGCAATTTTTCACCACATGAAAATGGCAAAGAGTTTTGTAACGACAGTGAGTCCCATCCTTGCTGGTCCAGGTCCACACGAGGCTGAATGACATACATCATACAAACCTGGAAGTCATGAAAGAGTGACTTATCATCTCTGCCAGTTAGGTGGTAACTTTGTGTATTCATTTCACTTTCAGCACTAATTCTCATAAAGACTGTGTTCACTCATCATAAATAAAATTGTATAAGCTGAAAAGCTTCCATAAAAGGCAGCTGTCAAAGTGTTTGAAATATTGACATAATCAAACTCCACTTTGGAAATTGCTAAGTGCCTGTGCCCTCCCTTGACATCTGCACACAGTCCTAAGCTACACTTGGGTGCAGATTCAAGATGCCACAGGAAGGAGGACATGGTGGTACATACCTGTAATCCTAGCACAGAGAATCAGGAGTCACCTTCTCCTCTGCTTCGTAGTTCAAGGCCAACCTGGGCTATGTGAGACCCTGTCTTCCAAAATCAAAACTGGACACACAGAGGAGGACAACAGCAGCGACAACATAATCCTGCAGAAAATGATGAGTTCTGAGCTTCTCTGAGCTCATTCATGGCTTATTATATAAAGAAATAATTACACATATGGCCTTTAAAAAATAAAAATCAGAACACAGTATCAGATTGACTGCTTATTTGGGACACAAAACTCAGTGTGATAGAAGATCTTTTTGTTGTTGTTGTTTTTGATTTTTCGAGACAGAGTTTCTCTATAAAACCGCCCTGGCTGTCCTGGACCTGCTTTGTAGAGCAGGCTAGCCTCAAACTCACATTGAGCCACCTGCCTCTGCCTCACAAGTGCTGGAATTAAAGGCATACACCACCAGGCCTGGCTAATATATATATATATATATATTTTTTTTTTTTTTAAATGAGTACAAGCTCTCCTTCTAAAGAATTCCAAGTCACCTGGGTAGCTACTGTGCACCTCAGGAAGGTGGTGCATACATCGCACTGTTTCCAAAGAGCGCAATCCAAAGAGCAAAGAAAAACATCATTTTCCAGTGGATCGACCTGACAGGCTGTGCAGGCAGATGGCCAAGGGTGATGCTGACAGGCGTACTACTCTTTGCAGGAGATGATGAGGACCTTTCAACTCCTGTTCTTTATCCTCAGACCCACAATTCTAGTCTAAATAGGGTAACAATGCGTGGCAAATCCCTAAGTACTGTTGTACTTTCTACAGACCCCTGGCCACTACTCTTTAAAACTGTTATCAAAGCCAGGCGTGGTGGTGCACGCCTTTAATCCCAGCACTCGGGAGGCAGAAGCAGGCGGATCTCTGTGAGTTGAAGGCCAGCCTGGTCTACAAAGCAAGTCCAGGACAGCCAAGGCTACACGGAGACATCCTATCTCGAAAAACCAAAACACTCCCCCCACCCCCCAAAAAAACTGTTATCAAAAACAAAGAAGTTCTAAAAGACTAAGGCAGACAAGACATTCCTGAGGAAACATGGTGACTCAGTGTAGCACGAATCTGGGATGGGATCCTGAAACAGAAAAAAGAAATGTTAAGAATCTGAATGAAGTATGGGCCTCAGTTACTAATGAGGCATCAACATTGGCTAATTGACTGAGACGTTCTCAGGAAAGGCGAGGCTGGCTGTGGGGTAGGAGGGAACTCACTCCATTAGTTTGACATCAGTTACAAACCAAAGCTAAGGTAATATTGGCATGGAAAGTGGTTTCAGTGGACCATTCATGTGGTCCAACATGGCTTCCTCCACCACTCCGCATGCTTTTCAGCATCCAGCAGATCTCCACTGCCACCGTGCTCTGATTCAGACCCTGTGACTGTCTCCATGCCTTTTCTGGTAGCATCTTCTAAGTTGATCTCCACACCTGGAAGCAGATATACAGTCACAAGAATCAGATGAACAAGATCCCAGCCCCATGGCTGTGGTGGAAGACAGCTGACCTTGGCCACTTGCAGACATCACCTTCTTATGTAAAAAAGTCTCCACCGTAGCTTCCTAATATAGGAGTCAAAAAGCCGAGACACCAGCCCAAAGACTGTATGTTCCACTGCACAGCTGTGCATGTGTCAGAGTTAGGATCTGTGGGTAATTCTGTGTTGGAGATGGAAGCATCGAGTGGGACTAGAAAGGGCCTAGGGCTAGGATGACTACTGAGGACATTGTTATGGGTGTTGCTCTACTTATGAAGCCCCCAGCCTTAGTTGGGCATGATGGCGCATGCCTTTAATCCCAGCACTCAGGAGGTAGAAGCAGGTGGATCGCTGTGAGTTTGAGGTCAGTCTGGTCTACAAAGTGAGTCCAGGACAGCCAAGGCTACACAGAGAAACCCTGTCTCGAAAAACAAAAACAAAAACAACAACAACAAAAAAGCTCCCAGCCTTACTGTTACACAAAAATACAGTACTCACTTCCAAGAATATTTTTGGAGAATTTCGTTCCCTTCAACCTCTCCTATGTAACCTCACTTCCTCTCAAATTCATAGTCTCTTTTTCTTTGTTATTGTTACACAAATACACATGTAAGTATATAACAGCCTGTTGAATGTATTTAGTGTTGCTTGTATGTATATGTTTTTAGTGTTGACTGCTGGGCATCGGATGAGATTGGGCATGTTCAAGGTGGTATGGTCATACACATAGGGTCCGTTTGATCTTAGATAATCAATTATGGGTCTCATCCCATTCTCATGAGTCATTAATTGCCTATGGCTCTTCAACTAGGGTTTGGCCTTCTGAGATTTTTTTCCCCATCCGTGTCAGCATGTTGACTGTTGTCATTGTTTAGGTCTTATCTAGGCGCCATGTTGTTGAGATTTCATGGGTATAATAGCTTTGCTGTCCACACAGTACTTTTTGTATGAAACATAATATATATTCATATGACTGCACAAATTGTAAGACTATAGCTTGACAAGTTTTCACAAAAATTTACAAAAAATAACAAGTTCTTACTATGACTAATCCAAACCAAGGCCCTGGAAACCCCGTTTATGCCCACTGTCACTCAGTGCTGCCCAAAAGCAATGCCTCATCTAACTTCTTCGGAAGTCCTCTCAGAGCTGACTTTCCCCTGAATTTTGAAGTTTAAACCATGGAGTAATGAGGTGATGTGTCTTGCTTTCTTGAGTTCTTTGGATTAACATTTGCAAGAAGGAGCTTCACTGTGCATGTTCTGCCTGCTCCACCCTCCTTGACATACTGTCATGCACCGAGGGACATCCAGGAGTCCCCAGTCCCTCTATCATGGTCATTTAGCCTGGGTTCAGGTGTGCTTCTTCTGCAAAGTTATGCAATCAGCACACACACACACACACACACACATACACACACATACATACATACACACACATACACACATACATACACATGCACACACACCATTTTAATTAAGTCAGTCAGATTAGCTTTTGTGGTTTTAACCTAGAACTCTGTCTGGTACCCGAGAGTTTTTTGTTTTGTTTTTTTTTCGAGACAGGGTTTCTCTGTGTAGCCCTGGCTGTCCTAAAATCACTTTGTAGACCAGGCTGGCCTCGAACTCACAGCGATCCGCCTGCCTCTGCCTCCCAAGTGCTGGGATTAAAGGCATGCTCCACCACCGCCCGGCTGGTACCTGAGTCTTTAACACCCGTTAACACCTCTAGTTTGCAGATTGAAACAGCTGAAGACAAGATGGTTTGAACAGTGAAGGTAGACTGCCAGAAAGAGAGGGAGGTGTGATGCCTCTCAGGATGATACCTCTGTCCTTGAGCCTAACCTCTGATACCAACACTTATTGTTCAAGTTGCCTCTGTATGTGCAATTTCCTTATTAATTTTGCAAAGGTACTAGGCTGACGGTTTCTGACTCAATTAGTTTTTAGTGGGATGAAAAAAAAAACATCAGCAATTATGTCTCTTCTTATCCCTACTCAGGAAGTCGGACTGACAGCTGTTACAGTGAGTACCAGCAAGTGGATGCTAGACGTCTTTCTACATTTTGAACTTGCTCTTCTGAATCTATAAAAAATTAGCTATGATTTTTAATTAATATTTTAAATGGCATATATCCATGTGCTTCACCCTGCATTTCACAAAAACAATTTCTTTCAATTACTTTGACTATATTCACACACATATACACACACACAAACACACACACACACACACACACTTTCTCGTTCTCCTCTCTCTAATCTCCCTTCCTCCTCTAGCTTCCCTTCTTCTCTCATGTCCTATATAAAAATGGTCTTAATGTCCTATATAAAAATGGTTTTATGTATCCATCTAAAATCAAAGATTTTATTGAGTGAAAACATGGAATATATCTCTCTGCGTATGGCTTATTTCACTTAACATGATGTCCTCTTACCCATTTACCACCTAGACGACAATTTCATTCTTCTCCAAGACTGAATAAAAATGCCATTGAGTATATATGCAACATTTTCTTCATCTACCCATTTGTCAGTGGACATTTTACTCCCTTTCAGCACTGCTTAATATAATGCTTTACTAATGTGACCCAAGTATGTTGAGAGTCCTTTTGAAATAAAATGTGATTGGGTCAACACTTCCATTTCCTTAAGCTCAGTTCACTCTGAGCTCAAGTGAACTGAGGAGAGTTACAGTAACAAGCTGGTTCAGTTGGCTGCTGGATTAGCTTGCATCTGTGCTAATAGAGCCATTTCTATGGCAAGCTAAGATGAATGACTCTGAGGAGTTGGTCCTTTTCCAAGAAGCAAGTATGCACATTGTTATAATCCAGTGACTTACTGTTAATGATTTTATGACACTTCCAAAGTAACCGGGCAAAGTCCAACTATAGCCAGAGGCATGTAGGGAACTAAATCTCTATTATCATTTCCTAGCAGGTAGCTTAGAGTGACATCAGTATTTAGCCTTCTGACTTTTCATGTTTTACAGTGGAAAAGTGCATATAGTGGAGTCAAGTATGTATGGGTGCAGAATTTGACTCCACCTATCTTTGGCTATGTGACTTTGGGGCCGTAGTCCAGTGTAAGAAATAGCCCCCCAAACTTTAGTGGCTATAAATAAAGCTGAAATAACAGCACTTGCAGGAATTTGGAAGATTTAGATTAAAACTGTGCGTCTAAAATGTTGGCACCATGGTTGGTGCAACGTATCTAATACATGTGAACTTTGTTCCTGCTGAATTTATTTTATTTCTTTTCTTTCTCAGTTCCAGATATGACATCTGGTTTCTAGATGTTTCTTTGTTGTTTTGCTTACCATGGGAATTTTACTTTTGTCTCTGTGCAGTGTAAATAACACAGGCCTTCACATATCAGGAATAGCAAGACTTTCACAATATCGTGCTACTCAGCCCCTCCTTTGGGTAGGAAGACATGTGTGTACATCATCCCCATCTTACCCAGCCTTTGAGCCATCTCTGTTGATGAGAGTTGTTCATCTTCCCGCAAAGAAACAGATCCAAAGTCTAGGTAGGGTCATGGGATGCTAAACACGCACTGAGGCCCAATCAGTGGTCTCTGTTGAGAATAGGGATTAGTAAATGCCAGGGTGGCAGCTGATAGATGTCAAAAGTCAAGGCCATTCAACTCGACCATGGGATAGAGGCTGGCGACCTGCCTTCTAGCTCAGGTTGCATTTCTGTCTGACATGGGTCCTGTGAGGAACTCTACTTCTCCTGAGTTGTTGGAGCATGCCTCCACTCCTTGGAGCCAAAAGGGCACATGTAGAAAAGCATCAATACCAAGCACACAGAAAACACGTGCTTCTCCAGGAAAATTGATTCTTCTATCCAAATCTCTTGGAAAGGAACATTTTCCAGACCATTGTTTTTAGAGGGATGATTAAGGGCACAATCGCATGACAAATAAGATGGCATTTAAAGGTTAGGCTTCAAACTGTGATATTTATAGAGTTAGATCTAATCTTGGCACGGAGATTAGAGAGCTGGTGGGCCAAAAACACTCCCCCGAGTTCAGAATGGATGGTCTTTTGCAAATCATTTCTCAGGCTTCTTGCCCATTCTCCCTGTGGCCATAGGGATACAGCACTGCCAGCCTGGGGTAAAAAGATGTTGTATGAGTAAAATTGTAATAATTACAAAGGCAACATCATAAATTGCTCACCGAGTCAGCCGAGCTCAGGTGCTGGGGAGAAAACTGAGATGGCAGTGCCAAGCAAAGCAAACCGAGACTGTCTTTTGCTTGTGCTGTTGTTAACAGCATAGGTGTGTTGAATTTGATGGCACACATTTGTAAGTTCCTGGTGGACATTAAAGCGATCCCCTGTGAATTCCCTTTTGTGAACTGTAAGAGCCACAGGGACAACTTAGACAATGGCGCTGAGGGGCTTAGTTTGTACTGAGACAGTGAGGTTATCTCCTCTCAAGACAACCTATGCCTTTTGCACAGCAGATGGGAAGGAACACAGACATTACAGATACAGGCGCTCCATTTGAAGGTGAACAGTGGCAGCCCATTTGTCTGCACCTTCAGAGCTCTGATTGCTCTATTCTATTTTTCTAATTTATATTACTAGATATGTTTATCTGAAATTATTTGCTTAGCGTCTGCCACACACAGTCTCCTAATTTGCAAGTTTTCCATGAGTGATGTTTTTCTTCCTTTTTCCGAATTCTTCCACTGTGAGATCCCAAAGCTCAGAAGTTCTCTGTCTTTTTCAGTTGTCCCTCCCCAGAACTGGAGGCAGTGACCAGCTCCCAAAGCGAGCTTAAAGCACAGTGAGTAAATTCATAGCCATGTAGCACGTTCATCACCAAAGGGGATTTTGTCTTTGAAAGCTGATGGAAGCACAGTGTGAAGGGCCGTGACCGGGCTTAGCAGCTGAGCTCACACGCCAGCTCTAATGCTATTATCTACACCTTGATTAAGCAACACAACCTCTGAGCTCAGCCCTGACCTATGCAATGGGAGTGACATCACTGCACTGCAGGTGTTCTCTGAGGTTGACCAGATGGAGTGGATGTGAAGCTCCTGGCACAAAGTGGTACCCAGGGACTTCAGTGGTACTAGAAGACAGGAGTGAGGGCTGAGGAATCTGACCTGGGCTCTAGTGGGAGTTCTGGGTCTTTCTGTGGGATACACAGAAATGACACTGCACTGTGCCTGGCACAAAGTGAGTAATGGGCAGCTCACTATTGTCATTATAAGGCAATTATTGTTGGTATTATCATTTAAAGGGCATAGCATACGAAGTTGTTCAAATCACTTAGAGAAGATAGATAGATAGATAGATAGATAGATAGATAGATAGATAGATAGAGGGAGAGAGAGAGAGAGAGAGAGAGAGAGAGAGAGAGAGAGAGAGAGAGAGAGAGAGAAATTTTAAAGAAACCCAGGATGAGAAAATTTCTGTAATTGAGCTGTCAAATCCAGCTGTGGGTTTCCTGGCAACTACGGCAATAGAAATGACTGCAGTGTTTCACATAACTATTGATTTCAGTCAGAATTAGTCAACTAGGCCTGTGCTGTCCAATATGGGAGCCAGTAGCCACATGTCACTATGACATATTTGAAATGGGGCACACCAGAATCAAAATGTGTTGAAAAAGCAAAATATGCTGGTTTTAAAAGACAGTATAAAATTCAAAATGACTTTGTATATTGATTACACATTGAACTTGTGTTATTTTTGGTCACTTTGACTAACGAAAAGCTATCAATAAAATTAATTTTACCTATGTATTTTATCTATTTATTATAGTTCCTAGAAAAAAATTTAATGCTAGAAAAATATTTTTAATTATTATTTTATGGTGGGTACAGTAACACATGTATAATCCTAGAACTTGGGAGGCAAAGCCAGACTGATCTCTATAAGTTCAAGGACAGTCTGGTCTACACAGTGAGTTCCAGCGTAGCCAGAGCTACATAGTGAGATCTTGTTTCACACACTTCCAAATTGTTATTTTATTACTTAGAATTAATGAATTAGTTAAGTGTGTGTGTGTGTGTGTGTGTGTGTGTGTGTGTGTGTGTGTGTGTATGGCTGTGTGTCACTGCCTACATGTGGTGTTCAGAGGACAACTTTTGGAAGCTGGTTCTGCCCTTCCACATTGCTGACTGAGGGTCTCTCTTATGTCTACCATGCTGTAATATATAAGCTCATGGGTCCAGGAGCTTCCAGCTGATTCTCCTGACTCTAGCTCTCATCTTCCTGTAAGAACGCAGGGGTTATAGAGGATGCAGCGCTTTTATGTGGGCTCAGGTGATAGAACTCAGATCATCAGGTTTGAGAGGCAGGTGCTTTCACTCACTGAGCCATTTTACCGGTCTTGACATTTGTAAATGTCTGGGTGGGCCTAGAGAGACAGCTCACCAGATAGGAACACTGGCTGCATTTCCCGAGGACCCGAGTTCTGTTCTCAGCACCCACGTGATGGTTCACAAACAGCTGGAACTCCATTTCCAGGGCTTCCAGGGCCTCTTCCGGCCTCCTTGGACACCAGGAGCAGTATGCTTACATACATTCAAACAAAACACTCACACACATAAAGCAAATAGATCTGAAATATATTTTTAATGCTCATGTAGCTCACATTTTTAGCCTATATCATATGTTTATTAGATAGCACTGAACAGCAAAAGCTTTTTTCTCATTAAGTGGATTTATATTATTTATGTTTTTGTAGCAAATTATATATGGCATAGTCACGATTACACAATAACATAACAAATTATTAGTTGGTATAAATAATAGACCTGTATTGAAATATAATCAAGTATCATATGTAAGTATATTATTCTATATGTTTTTTGGTTTTTTTGTTTGTTTGTTTGGTTTGGTTTGGTTTGGTTTTTTTGAGACAGGGTTTCTCTTTTAGTGATGGCTGTCCTGAGCTCACTTTGTAGACCAGGCTGGCCTCACAGAGATCCACCTGCCTCTGTCTCTGCCTCCCAAGTGCTGGGATTAAAGGCATGGGCCACCACCACTTGGCTCTATATGCTGTTTTTAAAAGTGGCATTGGAGCCAGGCGTGGTGGCGCACGCCTTTAATCCCAGCACTCGGGAGGCAGAGGCAGGCGGATCGCTGTGAGTTCGAGGCCAGCCTGGTCTACAAAGCAAGTCCAGGACAGCCAAGGCTAACACAGAGAGACCCTGTCTCGAAAAACCAAAAAGTAAAATTATAAAATAAAATAAAATAAAATAAAAGTAACATTGGATGACTAATATCTTTACCAAAACTTGCAAAGAATTTTTATAAGTATCTGGGTGAGAAAGAAACAATAATAATAAGAGCTACCACTTCTTGGATGCTCGCTATAGTCATCATAATAACTACCAACTGCAAGAACCGTAGGATGCTGTTTGGTGTACCAGGTATATAATACCACCCTCTTTACATATTCCTGCCTTGTATAATTGTGCCTACACCGAACCAGAAACTACCAGATGTTAAGATATGAAAACATCTATCTTCTCTTTGCATCTTTGATGGTTCCTGCAGCTTCTAGCGAGGGCCCCGCAAACAAGGTGGAAGACCTAGGAAGTGTGGACTTAGAATGCATCTGTCTCCTCACGCCCTCCTTGCCTAGCTATCTCATGTTTCTCTTCAGTGTTGACAGGGCCCAAGCACTTAAGAGCTGGTGCACATTGTCAGTGGAAGGCTGGCTGTGGGCAGGACACAGGACACAGGACACAGGAGTGCTGCAGAGAACCATGTACTACCCGTGTCTCACCTGTCTTTCCTGTGCTGCTGCTGGACCAAGGCAAACTGAGATAGAATAACAAAGACACAGCTTTTGCTGTGGCTAAAAATTACCTTGAAATGCTCAAGAATTCTGTGGAAACACATTACATCTTGTCTTGGGCCTGATATTTTTTAAAAGGTTAAAAAGAAAAAAAGTGTTTTTTTTTGTTGTTTTTTGTTTTTGCTTAAAAAAAAAAAAAAAAAAAAACTATAAATGTGTGAAATGAAGTGAGGAAAGCTGGTCCTGTTACCCCTGACCCTCTACTCCCAACTGAGGCCAAGAGGAAGAGGCCATGGAATCTGGAGAAAGGTTTAATCCTTAGCTATGTAGGGATTTGTTTTGTTTTGTTTTGTTTTTTAATGGCCGTGTGGCCGGGCAGTGGTGGCCCATGCCTTTAATCCCAGCACTCCGAGGCAGAGGCAGGTTTGAATCCAGCCTGGTCTACAAGCAAGTCCAGGTCCAGGCCAGCCAGGGCTACACAGGGAAACAAAAAGACTATGTGTCTTGTTCTAAATACAAATTATCAGAGGGGTCAAGAACATCCTGGCTTGATTTTAGGGTTCAAGAGCAGAGAGCAGAAGAGAAAATGATACATTCTTGAGGGACCATGTTATGATCTGAATTTGAAACATCACCCCAGGTTCATGCTCCCTGGCTGGTGGCACTGTTTTGGTAAGATGTTGGAATCCTCAGGAGGTGGGGTTTGACTGCTGGAGTGGTAAGTAATAAGTAGTTATTGGAGCTGGCCTTGGAGAATTGTGACCTTCCATGGTTCTGCTCAATCTCTGTCTGTTGCTCCCCTGCTAGGCAGCAGGTCTACATCACACCTTCCTATTGTCACAGACTCTTCCATATTTTCCTTGATATGATAGACTATACTATCTGAAAGCCAAAGCCAAAATTAATTTAGAGTTATTTCTGCTAAGTATTTCTGTTACAGTGAGATAAAAGTAACTAATAAAGAATAGAGGATGTTAGTAACGATTTAAATATGTATGCTATAACATAGGGCACCAATACACAGGGGGACTCAATCTCCACCAAGACTGGTCAGAATACATTCTTTGTCTCTCTCTGTCTCCGTGTCTGTCCCTGTCTCTGTCTCTCACATACACTCTCACTCTCATTCTTTTTCTTTTCCTCCTCCTCCTCCTCCTCCTTCTTCTTCTTCTTTGGTTTTTTGAGACAGGATTTTTCTGTGTAGCCTTGGCTGTCCGGGACTCACTTTGTAGACCAGGCTAGCTTCAAACTCACAGAGATCCTCCTGCCTCTGCCTCCCTGAGTGCTGGGATTACAGGCTTGCATCACTGTATCCGACACAATGGATTCTAATTACACCCTTTTGAAAGTGCCTTTGATCCTAAACTGAAGGGAATTCTTTTCAACCTGAGGTTCCCCACATTGGCCAGGGGTACAGCAGGGAGGCGCGACCTCTGCGAGTCGTTCATTAGGGTGTGCTTGCAGAAGCATGGGCTAGTCTGAGCTTGCTCCAGTCAAGGGAAACCGAGTCCCTACGGATGGCAATTGAACAGGAGTATGTTAAACATGGCTCTTTTCCCAGAAGCAGTGGTCTGCACGGGCCATTTACAAACCAGCCATTCCTTCCACATCTTACTTGACTCAAAACACGTACAAAGCCAGGAATGGTTGCACACACTTGTAAACCCAGAATTTGGGAGGATGAGGCAGGAGGATTGCTATGAATGGTGAAGAAAGGTGAATTCCTGGTAAGCTATAGCATAAGAATCTACCTCAAAAGATTGGACTCAATCAAACCATGTGCAAGAGGCAAAGGAAGTAGAGCCGCGCTTCTTTCTGTAGGATTTAGTCTGAGAAAATGAACCAGCACACAGAGACTTGCTCTTGGCTACACAAACAGGCCCAGGATAACAAAGGAAATGCTTCCAGGAGAGCTGACTTTCCTCAGGCAACAGGGTGACAGGGCTCCCTGTTGGACTCAAACTAAGAAAGGAAACAAAGAAGTAAGTTTGAAAGCTTCTTGTTGGACTCAGACTAAGAAAGGAAACCTGCAGGACTGAGAGTTCAGAGTGTTGAGCTGTTGATTTGCACTAGTTGTCTTCTGGTTGGACATGGCTGTCTCGGGTTTCCAAAGGACCACTCTTTGGATTTAACTGAGGCATAAAAATATAGTTATGTTGTTAGTAAACTCAGGAGACCCAGGGGGCATGGGACCCTCTGTGGTGACAAGTCTCTGATTTTTTTTTTTTTTTTGTCAAGAATGTGCAGCTCCAAAGATACTGTATTTGATTCACTGCGGCAAAACACGTACATCTCCGTAGGGATCCCTGATGCTCAGAACTGAAAGCTTGGGAGAAGTGAAGGCTCTCACTGTGCTGATGTGGCAGTTTCTTTTCTTTTCTGAGACAGGGTTTCTCTTATAGCCTTGGCTGTCCTGGATTCACTTTGTAGACCAACCTGGCCTCAAACTCGGAGAGATTCACCTGCCTCTGCCTCCCCGAGTGCTGGGATTACAGGCGTGCACCACCACGCCCTGGCCATGTGGCAGTTTCTAACAGTTGTGTATGTGAAAACACTTGGGACAATTTATAGATCCATTCCCATCAGCCCTTGAAGGGGGACGCTCACACCTACATGATTGTGACTCATTTTGATTCATAAATGCAGAAGTGGCTTGTAGGTACCTCAGGCTGAGATGGGCATTGATTTTTAAAAGAATTCTTACATAGGATTATGGAAAGGGTATTAATGAGATCAGGGCTGGCTTGCCTGTGCCAGCCTCCTTCTGGAATGGCAGGACTTTTAGATTGCTTCTGCTTCTCTCTGAACTCCTGGAGGGCTAAACAGGGCCTGTCTATGTCAAAGCAAATGCAAATCTTGTGGTCTAAGCCCTGGGTATTATGCATGGGTAGTTGTATCCTTTTCATAGATGCTACTTGTTTGTGTTTGTTTTGGCATGGCTTTTGTTTTTTGAGACAAGGTTCCTCTGTGTAAACACCCAGGCTATCTTGGACTCACTTTGCAGACGAGGCTGGCCTTGAACTCTCAGAGATCTGCCTGCTTCTGCCTCCCAAGTGCCGGGATTACAGGCACGAGCCACAACGCTCGCCTCATATATCTACTTGTAAGAGAGAATGAAAAGAAAACAAGATTGCTTATCTACCCCTGACACCCATGGCCTCAAAAGAAGAAAACTCAGCTGAAGGGATTGACTATAATACTGACAGGACCATTAAGTCATCAAGGAAGGCTGCACCACAAGAAGGTGGAATCTTGGGGTGTAAAGACTGACACTTAGAAAAACAGATGAGCTACCCGGAGAGGCTGGAGAGGCCGAGGACCTTGTTATAAAGGAGGGCACTGGAGCTGAGTGAAGCGTTTGGCTGCGCAGGTAGCAGAAGCCACTCGCTGACCGAAGCTGTAGTCAGTATGCCTGCTTATCACCAGCTAGACTGCATACTGCCTGGGTGACCTTTCCCTCCGTCATGAGCACACAGCCGTGCATTCAGCAAGTAAACAGCAAACATCTGAAAAGTGGCGGTGTGAAATGTCCAGAAGTAAAGAGGGAGACGCACTCACCGCAGCCGCTACTATTAGTGAAAACCGTTAGTGTCATCTAAATGTACTCGTACATACGCTTAAGACGGAGCAAGACGGTCCTAACGGCTGCTTGCCTTATGCTCTGATGTTGACAATGGGTTTGTTTTGTGGATACCAGGAATCAGCCCAGAGCCTCACATACACTAAACACCCGCTCAACCCCTGAGCCACAACCCCAGCCTAGACAATGTTCTTTCTTTCTTACACCAAGCACTTATTCTTAACAATAACTGATGCTATTATTTTAAAGCACCTAGGAAGGCATGTCCCGTAAAGGGAGAGGATTGCTTTACAAGCTGCTTTCTAGAGGAATGGTTGTTATTCTTACTAGGAGGTGAGGTCACTGATTCGGAGGCCTGATAGCGATGGCAGCTGACTCTGGTCCCTGACTCTGCCCAGAAAGGGGACTCAGCTTTGTGAACATGTGCACTGGGTGAAGAAAGAATGGGTGGTAGGGCTCCCTGTTACTTAGACTAAGGAAGGAGGCAAAGACAAAGTGGGGCCCTGGATTAGAGAGCAGCAACTGGCTGCACACAGAGGCGTCATTTCTATTTTCATGTATTATCAGCAACTATGACATCGTGTTGGAAGTACCTAGGTTTCTTGTTTTCCAAGAGGAAAAGGGGCCCAGACCCAGAAGCCAGGCTGAGGAATCCACTCAGCCTCCCACGCAGCTGTACTCGTGTGGCCCAGGCGCCCTGCCAGCTCATAAACACTGTGATGACCTGCTCTGATAGACTCGCAGGCCTGGCAGACAGCAGGGGACCTGGGGAGGTTTGGTCTGAAACACTGATAATACCACACACACACACACACACACACACACACACACACACACACACACACACACAAACATCCTGTTCCTCATGTGACCCCTGAATACCCAGAGGGGATGTGGGGATATTTGCTTTGGGATGAAATTGCTCGGGGAGAGAAGACTTTTTCTCTAGCCTGAGATCTTAGTGCTTTCAGGGTGTTCAAGGGGCTTGGACTCTCTGGGTATCAGCAGATGAGGAATCCTCTCTCTAGGGACCCCAGGGACCCCAGAATCACCTAAACCTGCCGTTTGGCTGTGATAGTTTGCATTCTACTGAACATCTATGATTAGGACTCAAGACAGAGTCTAACTTGGGGGGCTCTTAGAGGTCATAGCGCAGACATGTTTTGAGGAGTCTTCAGTGTCCAGCCTTCATCCGGATCTCCACCGGGTCACCCACAATATTTGAGTCTCCATTCCCAAACCCTGAATCTTTGCTTTCTGTCCCTCCTTTTAATGACATCTTTCAGGCCCCAGCTTAATGACATCTGTTCGGCCTAGCCAAATGTGACCCGGAGACAGTCTCCCCAGGTGACGTTTCCCCTCTTGTACTTTGTTGTTGTTTTGAAACAGGGTTTCTCTGTGTAGCCCTGGATGTCCTGCCCTTGCTTTGTAGACCAGGCTGGCCTCAAACTCACTGAGATCCTCCTGCCTCTGCCTCCCAGAGTCCTGGGATTACAGGCGGGCGCCACCATGCCCGGCTTCCTCTCTTTTACTTTTGAACACTTGTGACAGTCCACTGGTTGCTGTGGTGTATGACACCTGCCTAACTGTTGCACCAGGTGTAGAATTAGACACTGTGAGAAAGGATACAGAGAGAGGCCAAGAGCTAACATATCTCTACACACACACCTTTGTGTAGTTTTTATATCGCAGGCTCTGATCTGGTGTTGGTAGATAATTATTTGCTTTTGGATAAAATGTCTACATTTACTAAGTATGCCTGCATTTATGATACGCTTAGGAAATTATTACATACACATTTAGAATTTATGGATGCATCAGAAAGAATTGATTTGCTATGTAGACACGCAGTGGATGTAAACACACTTTTGTTTTGGTCCCAAGCCGACTTGTGTGAGGGTGTGCACTGTTTTTCCGCTGGACACAGACTTGTGAGAGAACAGGTGATGTTTGTCCATTAGAAAAGGAACTGTCTCTTGCGGGAGCATGGCCTTTGCCAACTGATAAACATCCTAGTACATCCTAGTACATCTGAGAGGAGATATATATGAGTCCCAAACAAGAGGCGGGGCTTTGGGTCTTGGCTGTTCATTACTCTGCTTCCAGACACTCCTAGAGAGAACCGCTCCAGAGAACGCTTCGAGGTTCCTGGTTCCGGCTGCTGCTCCAGGTTCCAGCAGCTGCTGTTGCAGTCACCTTTGTTGAATTGCTAGTTTAATGGGTCTGCTGGAATCCCGTTGACTATGGAATTGCTTCAGGGAACTGACACTAAAAAGGTCTACTTCTCCCGTTCCCATTAACCTCTTTTCTCTCCTTTCTAGGGTAGGTGGGTTGGAAGGGAGGTATAAGCATTAAAGAACCCCAAATAAAGTAGGGTTGAAAAAGTTCAAAGCCTACATAGAAGCCTCGGCCACACCCAGATGTAATGGTTTTTGATGGAATCTGATGATCTGTGTCCCCATGGAGACCTCAAGACAGCTCCCAAGTGTATAAAATCGAAACAGGAGTTTCATCTTTCCTGCCTCTGGCATTCCTCATATTGAGTCTCTTCCAGTGTTGGGTTCTGTGAGAGAGTTCGTGTCATGGGTGATTTGGCATGTCAGCCTGGCTGGCTCATGGTAGCCAGATACATGGGCAATTGTTATTCAGGGAGCTTCTGAAATGCTTTCTGCATGAGGTTGACATTAGAACTGCTGGGTTTTGAGTAAAGAAAATTGTGTGTGTTTCAGCGGGAGTCTGGGGGGGTCATCCCTGAAGGGACTCTCCCACCCTCACCCCTGAGGATCAGGGGAGTCTCTGGCCAGTCTGCCTCCCACCTGCAGCTGGAGGACAGAGTCTTCTCTGGTGCCTATCTTGCCAGCCCACTTTGAAAATTTTAAATTTGCCAGCTTCTCTGTCACCACACAAACCATCTCCTTCTATATGTATGTATTTTTACATGTGATCGGTTCCGCTTCTCTGGAGAGCTCTGACCTACTATCTCCCATGACAACCAAACTGCAACCCCTCGGTGAGAGTACAGGAGAACTGGTGTGCAGTGTGGTGCCTGTCTCTCTGTATGCAGATGAGGTGGCAGTTCATCAGACCAGACCAAGGACCCCTCAACAACTCAGGTTTCTGGTCTGCAGCTCCTGAGACTGTGGCCCCTCAGGTTTTGTGTGGGTCTGGAACCAGAAGTTACAGAACACTAGGAATTGTTTTTTTGGTTTTTTTTTGTTTTTTTTCTTTTTGAAACATGGTCTCTCTGTGTAGCCTTGGCTATCCAGGACTTGCTTTGTAAACCAAGTTGGCCTTAAACTCACAGATATCAACCTGCCTCTGCCTCCCTGAGTGCTGGAATTAAAGGTGTGGTAGTGTACTAGGCTATTTTTTTTTTTTTTTTTTTACTATGTGACCCTAATCCATCTCAAACTGTTAAATTGCTCTGGTATAGAGTACTGGAAAAAAATAAAAAGGAAAAAACAACCCTCTGGCTTGGAGTTTGCAGTTCAAGTGAAAACTTCTAATTTGGAATAACAGCATCACAGTGACCCACTGTCCTGGGTTGTACAATGTCACCCTAAAACACAGTCTTTCCTGGAACTTCAGAATGTGACCATATTTAGAAGTAAGGTTGTTGCAGATGTAATTAGCTTAGATGAGGTCATTCTGGAAGAGGGTGGGCCCTTAATCCAGTCTGACTGGTGTCCTTTGAGGAAGAGGAAAAGAGACACAGGGCTAGGCACAGAGGGAAGGTGGTCATGTGACAACAGAGGCAGAGCTTGGATTTCTGAAGTTGGAATGCCAAGGAAAGGAGAGATGTGGTCTTAGGATGTGCCCCAGAATCCCTAAGAAGGAAACCATCATTTTCATATCGTGATTTTTATACTTCTGGCCTCCAGAACCGTGAGAGGTGGGAGTCTGTTGCCTTAAGCCACCCGATGTGTGGTACTTTGTCTGCACTGTCATAGCAAAGTAGCATGTGTGTCCATTGTGAGCGGGTCAGTATTGGACACAGTGTTCAGACACTGGACAACTGACAGTGCAGGGCCAATGATCCTTGAAGCAGGCAAACAAATGGATGGGCAGCATCCACGTGAACTGCCGTCACCATCAAAATTGACTATGGAAATCTCTGCACTTGAAGAGCAGGGGTTCCTATTGGGAGGAGCTTTCCATAAGGGCTGGTACTTAGCAATCTAGATAGTGGAACTGCCAACCTCAACGTGCATGATGTCGCTCACTTCAGGTCCTAAGCAAACGGTCAAGGAAAATGTGCGGATGGTAGCTCCTAGGCTGATCCTGCCTCTGAAGGTTCAGATATTTAACAGTGATTCTCTACCCTGGCTGGACAATGCATTGCCTGAGGAATGCTTGCAACCTCTGGCTGGTGACTATGTCTCAGACCAGCTGGATGGAGATGTAGTGGGAGGGTGTGAGGCGAGCATCCACTTTTCTTCAAACCTTTGCCTGGGATTCTAAAAATTCTAAAAGGAGATAATTGTTTGGTCCTTTGCTTACTTAATAAACTGCTTACCAACCTCTTTTAATAATTCCCGTGCAAATTTAGTGTGAATAGATTTTTGTAGTGGGATGTGGGCATCCTCTAAACTACCGCTGCACTGTTGGGTGACTCTATCTGCACATGCATCCTCCCAGACAATTCTGTTTATTGTGACATTGCTGGGCTGGTGTCCTTGGGGTTTCTAGAGATGTTTTTCTTAGAGGGTCATTCACAGCTTCCTGCTGCTCATGATACACTTTCCAGGGCAGCTGGCTCTTTTTCCGACCCTCTGTGTGAGCCCCAGGGCTTCTACAGGAAAAAAAGTCACTGACCCCTTAAGCAGCTGAGGAGAGCCGTGTGTACTGTCTCAGCTCTGGAAGTGAGACTGGGAAACTAAGGCCCTTCAGGAGCCAGCTGTCTGTGAAGGGTCGGTGGGAGGCTCCTTCTTGGTCTGTTTCTTGGCGTCTAGTGTTTGCCACTGAAGCTTATAGCTGCTTCACGCCGGTGTCTCATGTCACGCTGTCTTCCTTCTGTATTTTGAGTCTTTCTGCACTCCCAACCTCTTCTGATATGAATGCCACTTTCCACATTCAGTGCCGAGGAGTACGCTAATGATGTAGAATTAAGGAGTTTAAGAAGCATTAAAATAAGTGACATTGTGGCTCTTTTAAAACAACAAAATAACCAAAATGTCAACAACAACAACAAAAAAACTAGTACCAATTGGGTTGAAAGATGGGCCCACTGCACTCCACTGTGACCTTATCTTAACTTAGTTACATCTCCAGAGATCCCAGTCACAGCTAGCACGCTGGTAGTTTTATTATTATTTGAATGTTTGTGTCCCCTTCAAAATCTATGTGATGTCTTAAGACTTAAAACCCCTAAGTGGCAAATTCTGAGGCCAGAGGCTTCACAAATGGTGCTAGTGACCTTATAAAGGGGCCGGGGGATACAGCTCACTTGGTAGAGTGCTTTGCCTAATGCACATGAAGCCTTGGGTTCCATCCCCAACACCACGGGTGGCAGATGCCTGTCATACACACTAGCATTTGGAAAGCAAAGGCCAGAAGATCCCTGCTACACTAGAGTCTACCTCTGAACCAAGAGGGGATGGCACTGAGAGACCTAGCCCAGCCCTCGTCTGGTCACCTCTAGTTCACCAGGGTCTCTATGCAATTCAGGCACACTTGAGATTTTGAAGAGCGAGGTGAAATAACAAAGTCATTTCCATTTTGAATACACATAATGCATTTTGTTTAAATGGGAGAAATCAGCCGCAAATCTTTCTGTTCTCAAATATTCTCCAAGGATCCTCCTAATTATCAAGACAGATTTCAGGAGAAAAGTTCTGAGGCATATGCAAGGCGGATTATGCCTGTAATCCCACCACTGTAGACACTAAGGCAAGAGGCCTGTAAATGCAAAGCTATCCTGGGACACATAGCGAGTCCCTGTCTTAAGTTGGTAATGATCTCAAATCCTGTTTGTTTAATTGGAACTACTCCAGTCAACTGAGGTGACAAGTAAACCATGACAAGAAAAATCTTCTGACAGAATTAGTCCCAGATGCTGGTAGTTCAGGTCTGAAGGGAAGCGAGGAGGCTGGTGATGGGGCTCAGGGCGTCTTCTGAGTGGGGACCACTCAAACAGTATTTGGAAGGACAAGTGGCTTAGAGGGTGGAAGTGGAGGGCGCATGGTGCTGACAAGGGCACAGACCTCCTTGTTTAGTCATCTTGGTTACTGTCTGTACCTGGCTTCTCTATACACAGGCACTGTTGGTTGTAAGGGAGCTGAGGTCACTGAGGCACTGCAAGCTGCCGTTTCTCTGCCTCTGAAACTTCTGACCTGAGTATCAAGGCGGGGAAGTTAAGTACGAGAAGCCGGAAAGGCTCTTAGCGTTTCGGTGGGGTGTGTTGGAGATGCGTGGCTCACACGGAGTGGGCTCCCTTAGAGAGCCCAGTTTTTAAAGGCGTTTTTCCATCACGGCAGGCTCTTGAAGGTGGGAATGAAAAAGTCATTCCAGACACGGAGAGCTGTGCGCTTGCTGTCTTGACGCGCACTGCCTCTCTTTTCAGAAAGAAGTGAAGTGCTACACTGCACTGTGCCTCCCTGCTCACTCACTCCCCACCTGTAGCAGTCTCACTCTCTATGGTGGAGCGCACTTCCCTTTTCTTTATTACGGTTTACTTCACTGAATAAGACCTACTGTTCTAGCTTTTAAAGAAAGATTTATTGATTTGATAATTTTATGTGTATTTGTGTATGCCTGCATGACTTGATGTGCGGCGCATACACATCTGAGCCCTGGGAGGCCAGAAGAGAGCTTTGGATGCTGTAGCAGTGGAGTTGTAGGTTGTTGTAAGGTTCCATGTGGGCGGACCAAGCCTACTGTAAGGGTAGAAAATGTCTTTATGTCCTTAATCACTGAGTTTTTACTCCGGCTCCTAGTCCCCCCTCCTCCTTTTTTTAAGTATGCAACTTTGTTTTGTTTGTTTTTGTTTTTTGAGACAGGGTTTCTCTGTGTATTCTTGGCTGTTCTGGACTCCTTTTGTAGACCAGGCTGGCCTCGAACTCACAGCGATCCACCTGCCTCTGCCTCCCAAGTGCTGGGATTAAAGGCGTGTGCCACCACCATTCCTGGCTGAGAATGCAATTTTTAGTCCTTAGTTTAATGAGGATAGAAACTGGGTTTATGATTTTCACAGAGACTAATGTCTGGAATAAAGAGTAGTTTGTGTCATGGTGGACAAATAACAAAAACAAACAAATCTCAGATAATCAACAACAAACAAGACGCACAAAAATAACAAAAACAAAAGCTTACACAAACAAAAACAGAAGAGGTTTTATCCAACTTTCCACTATTCAGAAGTACGAGACTTTTATAAGGACTATTTATATTCTACATGCATCTGGCTTCTGAGTGTTTTAGTAGTAGGTAGATACAAATGTCAGTCAAGAGGGAAACACACACACACACACACACACACACACACACACACACACACACACACTCCGTCTTTCTCTGTGTGTCTATCTCTGTCTCTCTCTCTGAGTCTGCCTTTCTCTGTGAGCAGGAAGTGAATGTGAATCAGCCTCCTCTACCAGCAGAGTAGGAGGTCCGTACTCTTTGTCTCTGCTGTGAGGAGCCACTGGGAATATAGAAGAGCATGGCTGCTAAGGTCTCAGAAAGGTCACACAGGAAGTTAGTTGGTCGGCCAGGCTCACAAATACCACCAGGAAGGGAGAAAGTTATTTTAAGTAAAATGCATCACCTTGCTAAGAATGATGTTAAAATCTACAGCTTTGAAGTTTATGCCTTTGAAACAGTAAATTATTATATATTTTGACACAAACTTCTTTTTGAATCATTTTGGAAACTTGTGGCTAGTATACTACTGTAGATAGGATTCTAAGGTAATAAATACCATAATGCCCTCTGGCCCATTTCTCTCTCTCTCTCTCTCTCTCTCTCTCTCTTATTTATCCAGACACAATAATTTGAGAGTTCATAAGCATGATAACACATGACCTCAGCTTGTTAGCTTTATTTGGAAAGCAGAAATGTTTACACATGAATACAACTGGTTTGTGTGTACGTCATCATTGGGCTTGAATATAACAGTAAAAAAGGCACGAGTGTTATGTACCTTGCCTAAACTGGATCCTTGGTAAACTTTTAATGTTTGCTTTATATTTATTTTTAAGTTATGCATATCTGTGTCTGAGTCTATGTACATGCAAGTACAGGTGCCTGTCAGGCTGTTAGATTGGATTACTTGGAGTTCCAGGTATTTGTGGTCAGTCCAACACAGGTGCTGGGAACAAAACTCAAGTCCTTTGCAAGAGCAGTATGCATTCTTAGCTTCCAGGCCATCATCTCCCCAGCCCTGAATTTTAACTTTGGAATTAAAAAAAAAAAAAAAAAAAAAGGCAACAGAGGCTATGTGACTTCAATCTTGAAGACATATAGAGATGGTTTTCATAGATTTTGATGTTAGTATTTTTAAGGGCATGATTAAAGGCAATGCAATCTGTCACGTGCTAAGCAGTAATTTTAATCTATAACTAAATTCTACATAATAGGATTCATGAATGTAGCAACAACACCCTACCCAATGTATGAACGCAACTTATTTCTGTGGGCTCTTCAGGTGGATGGAGGAGCCTGATAAATGCAAGAGCCGATTCACAAAAAAAAAAAAAAAAAAAAAAAAAATTGTTATTAATTTTCTAGGATCTCCACAAGAGAGCAAAATTCAAAGAAACGACCACATCATAAGACTCTCATACATTCCAGACAAAGAATACCAAGTTTGTGAAGAAGCAATGAGGCAGTGGCTATCTCAGAGAGTGCTAAATTCTAGGGTTGTTATTAAGGAAGAGTGAGACGGTGGCAGATGCAGGCCTACCATAAGATGAGGATGACCTCAGAGTCTGCTCTCTCAGCTTTATAGAATCCCCAGTTGCCAACCTCCAGAGGGCCAAGGGCATCTTCCAGCCCTGCTCTGTGAAGTAGGTCCTTCCCCAGAGAATCTTCACAGCCTGCTCTGTGCAGGAGGGTAGGCCAATGGCTCCTTCGGAAGCCGGAAGCCGTTTCAGAGGGCAATTAGCAAGGTGACACTTTGGCATGCTCTGAGGTGGCCTGTCTTCCACACCTTCATAACAGTATTTGCTAGGTTCCTACCATGTGTCAGCACTGGGCTCCAGACACTTGGTGACTGGGCAGAACACGGGTGGGAGAACAGTATCTTCTCTGAAGGAGCACACACTCTAGAAGTAAAGAAATGCCTCTGAGGGACTGAGGGTAGGATGATGAGGGCTCTGCCCTGCAACCCTGGAGGCGCAGGACTGTGCTGCTGAGAGGGGCCAACAGAGGACCAGTGAGCCTACACCTGCTGAGGCAGAAAGTCCCTGCGCACAAACAGAGAACTTAGTACCAAATAACCTAGGCCTCTACGCACATTGCACGGGATGATGAATTGAATGGAAATTTGTTTGGCTCCGTGTAGAATACGCACTCCCCAGTAGAAAACCGAAGAAAACCAAGTCAAGGCTCTTCCTGAGGCTGATTAATGTTCAGCGTTTTTGACTGGGAGGCACACGTGTGTCCACTCACTCATTTCTGGACAGTAGTTAAGAGACTTCATCATCAACTTTCTTCAGTGTCTAAGGAGAGGCTCAGGTCAGCTAAGTGTAGGGGAAAATGAAATAATTAGAAGTACAGAGAGATGGGAAACACTCTGCTGAGCTTTCTTCGAACAATGGAAACAAGTGAGTCATTTAAAAATGATGCAGTTTTTATTAAGACAGATTCAGCTCATTTCCTTTGAATGCTGGTTTTTGCTTTGTTTTCTCTCTCCTCTTTTTAGGCTCCTTAGCTCCATGCAGGAAAAAAGGGTGGTTTGCTTTGCACATGGCTGCATCCTCAGTGTCTAAGTCCTAATGTGTGCACTGAATACTTGTTGTTGAATATATAAAAGGAATGTCAACTCAGAAATCCAGGACTAGCAGGCCATATGCAAAACGTAGTCTGTTGTTATGATGACCAGGAAATGGAGCAACATTTCTGTGACACAGCTAACTTCACAGAGTATCCTTTATCTTTCATCTTGCTTGGCTCTTAAATAGTTCCTTAAAAATTTTCTCTTTTGGTTAGTTTAAAAAGACATTTGTTCAAAATGTGTTTTTCCTACATAGTAAAGATAAAATAAAGAATTTTAAAAATCAGAAAATTCAAATTAATAGAAACACAAATATTTGGTTCTGAACGCTATTTTTGAACTGAATCTGGATTTCAGATGGCACGTTAGCAACTCAAGGCTGTGAAGCTGCACAAGCTACGGATGAAGGATGCCCTGCTATTTCAAGTCTTTTTAAAACTTCGAATCTTTAGAACTTCTTTATCCGTCCCTTTCTCTTTCAGTGTAGGAACTGCGAAGGTTTCTGGAAAAACACTTTCTAACCTTGGGATCCTGGGTGTGGATGGTGTCCTCTGCTGCCTGCATGGTGTGTCACTATGACTGTCTGAGTCTGCAGAAGGCCCGCGCTTCCATGTCAGAGCTGTGGGCGTCTGCGTGACATCATCCTTACTCCGAAGGGCAGGATCCAGCCGTGCACAGACCTTGGGCTTAAATTTATGAAGCATCCCTGCTCGCTCAGACAACCTTGCTTCTCCCAGTGTCTCCTGCGCCCTTGGCCTCAGGACCTCCCGAGGCCAACCGCCGCCACCCAGAGACACCTGACAACCATGGGCCAGTGCACTCCTCCCTCTCTCGTCGCCCCGCCCCGGCGGACTCAGCCGCCCGCCGAGGCGTGTCCCTCGCTGCCCGCCGTAGCCCGGCGCTCGGCCGGCCGCCGTTCCCAAGATGGCCGCGGCGCGCACGGCTCCTGCGGCGGGCTAGAGGCGGAGGCGGAGTCGAGTCACTCCCGCACCCCCTGGCTCCGGGTCTTCCGCACCAGGCTGCAGCTGACGACCCTCCGCGGTCATGCGGGGCTCGGTGCACGGATGAGAGACGCCATTGCCGAGCCGGTGCCCCCTCCTGCCCTCGCCGTCACCCCTGCAGCCGCCATGGAGGAGCCGCGGCGACCGCCGCCGCCGCCGCCGGAACCCGAGCCCGAGCCGGAGTGCTGCCCGGCGGCGAGGTGAGTGCATGGCTGCAGCCGCTGCTTGGAGGGAGCCGGGTGGCGTGAAGGGGGCGTGGGGTCCTCGGCTGCGCGCGCCAGGTGGGCGCGGAGCATCCAGACCTCCGGTGGCGGGAGGGGCGCGGTGCAGCACGGACCGTGTGCTCGGCTTCCGCGCGACCCCTGCCGGGCCCCGAGGCCAAGCTCCCGAGCGACCCGGGACCTTGCACTAGTGCCCCCGGGGCCCTGCTGCTGCAGACTTCCCTTGCTTGCTCTGGGCGCCGCCGCCGCTGCCGCCGCGTCTTGGGCTGGGATCTGTGATCCGACCGTAGGAAGGTGGTGCCCCTTTCTCCCTCCAGGAATAGGGAGGCGTAGAGCCCCTCAGCTCCTTGCTCCTTCGTCCCTTCGCACCCCGCCTCCCAGCCTTCTGCTCCCCAGGAAGAAGCTTCACTTAACTGCAGACTAGTTTCCTTGCTGATGTCCTTTTACTAGCCAGATGCACAGCGTTGCGCACATACAAACTAAGGGTTAATGTGTGAAACTTTGCTACCGCAGGGAGCTCCGGGATGGAACTTTGGTGCCCAGAGTATCTGTTGCATTCTGTTCCATAGAAGCGCTGCTAACTACTAATAAGAGTCTTTAAGTTTTAATTGGGAGGATAAATTCACCGCTCTCTGTTTTTGTGCTTAAACGCCCGTCTTTTGCATCCCGGGATAAGCTTTGGCTGCCCCCTGCCCCCTATAGTGAGAACACTCCCACAGCTCCTCCTGGCTTAAGGTCTTGCCCTATAATCCCAGGAAGAAGGCAGTTAAAAAGCTTTGCCTTTTCCTGCTTGAAGAAATAGCGAGTTTATGGTTGTAGTGGGACCCGGACACAGGAGCCATTCACATCCTTACTTGTCACCACTGGGTTGCCTGTGAGGATTTTTATTTTTTTCAAAGCTGTGAAAGCCAGTGCTTTATGTTTCTTGTCTTTAAAGAACTGCACAGGGTGCTATGAGAATTCTTCCAACGTTTTTTAGAAGTTTTGTCAGAAAGTTCATAATTTTATAATTGTATTAGTTGTTGAGCAATTTTGACTCCCTTTTAAGCATTAGTTTAGAAATACTAAATGGGAGACCTTAATGCTTAAAATGTTTCACCACTTAACCATTGCTTCTGTTAATTCATTTAATCTTTACAACAGTCTCATGAGTTAATTCTGCTATTCATCCCCTTCCCGTAAGAGGAAACCGAGGCAGAAGGCAAATAGCATATATAAAGGTTAACAGCTCATCATAAACAAAGGTCTGGCTGCATAGCTTGTGCTTTAATTATCATGAGGAAGAGGGATGATTTCATATCCACAGACCCGACATTATAATTCTGTGTAACTGTACTCTGGGGGGAAAATGGACTTGAACATTATTAGTTAGAGGTGGGAAGGGCAGAGGAATAAAAATCTGTTGTAAAAACGCTTAAAAAAAAATTGATAAAACAGCTTGCCTTCCAGCCAGGATTCTGTCTCATTGTTATAATAAAAATAGGTCAGGACGATGGGCTTCTTCCAACTGTAAGTGAACAGCAGTGTACGGAACAAGAAGATCTTTGAAGTATTTTTCTTAGCAACATTGCAGTTAATTTTACAATAGCAAATCTGCGAAGCAGATTCCTTGGTGAAGCCATTGCTTTTTGCTGCAGTAACTGACGCTACCCCGTCTTCAATAGGCAGGGGTGACCTCTGGCACGATCCCTGTAGATGAGTGATGCTGTTGCAGGGGAGCCCCAGTTGTCTGTATGTGGTTTACCTTCTTCACTGTTCACAGGAGGCTTGCTCACACTATACCCAGTGCCTCCTCCGAGCACGCTGGCGACCACTAATGTGCTACTTAGTGTTCTCAGGTTAACTGGCTTTCTGGCATTGTTGTTCATCTGCGGTACGTGTGTGTGTGTGTGTGTGTGTGTGTGTGTGTGTGTGTGTGTGTGTGTGTGATTGATCAGGAAGGCTGTATTAGTGCACAGGTCTTTTGTAGGAGTCAGGCCTGTACATGTTGGCTTCCAAAGCCGTATGGCAAGCGCACCCCTGGCAGATGCCAGCAGCGCCCAGGACGTCTGCTGTGGGTGCGATTTGCTCCTGAGTTATGCAATGATGGAAGAACACAAAACAGGGTGCCAGCTGACAGTGCTCTGACAGTCGTTGTTTTAGTGTTTATTGTCCGATGTGGGGTACTCCTGATCCATATTTTTGGTAGACAATTCATGAAGATGATTACAAGTTGTTTATAGTGAATAAGCTTTTTAATAAACATTCTTATTTCTTTTTCAGGCATCCGGGTGAGTATTAAGGGAATCCTGATATTACTTAGGAGAACTTAAAGCTTTGCGTTAAAAGAGTTGTGTTACACATGGCCTCATTGTTCTCACTCACTGACCTTCTACAATGTTAGTAAATCTCATTATATCCTTTTCCAGCCAGCAGCTTGCTCTGTGTAGCGTGGCTCTTCTGCGTTCACCTCAGAAGATAGGTTTTACTTCTTAGAAAGCCTTTGTGCATCCTCACTCCTGGACAGTCTGCTCTCTCTGTCACCTCGAATCCTCTCCTGCAGCTCATGTGTTTCTGTCTTGACTCAGGGTGTCACCGACAACTAGTCATGCTGCTCCAGACTGCTTCCTTATTTGATGTGTGTCTAACCTTAGCTACTAGAACAGTAGGTGTCTTAGTGGAGGCAGCGGTGGGGGAGCGGGAACGGGACGGAGGGAGTAGCTTTAGACAGAGGAGCAGCCAACTGGCAGCAGTGACCAGAAATGCTCCGGCAATGGCAGAAACTATGCCCTGGCGTGGGTATGACTTGACTGTCCCTGCTTCCTTTAATTGTCACTTCATGAGGTCGCTTTATTTCCTTCCTTGGTGCCTTGAAAATCTTGTTCTGAACTCTACTGAAAGATGGGGATACACCGATCTTGCCTACTTAATGGGTAGATTGCCTTAATAGCCTCCTGCCAGTCAGTTCCTCATTCCTCCAGGATTATCTGTCCATTGCAGTCACCTGTCTCCACCGTCCCATTAGACCAGGTGGTATGGATTCTGCCTAAGAACTTAATGTTGTTTACAAGTTGGCAGGCTCTTGGAAATGGTTTTGTTAAGGGGAAAATGGAAGCCACGTGGGGAAAGGAGATGGGCTGACAGGTCTCAGTCTTCCCAGGTAGTACCACGTCGGCAGCAAGCAAGTGCAGGTGCTGGGCCTTGGCTTCGTGGCCACAGTGTCTTCGAGTAACTCTGGCTTATAGAAAAACCCCACTATCTATAAAAGGCTGATCTCAAAGGACCCCATAATTTACACCAGCAGACTGGGAGGTAGGCTTGCCCATCTTGGGCACAGCCACTGCTTTCAGTATGAGAGACAAGGGTCTTTCTTGACTTCACACAGGCTACTTTCCCCATACCTCCTCACACATTTCTCTCATTTGGGTCACGTAATTTGTTTTTAATCTTCAGTCTTACTCTAATTAGATTATGGCAGCTCTTGTTTTTTCTGCTTTGATTTGGGATGTAGTATGTCCTTATACATAATTGTTAGGAAAGCCTCAGTGGTAGGGTAGATATTTTCTCTCCATAATGCCCATCTGCCACAAAGAGACCTTTGGAGTAGTCTGACAGGGCATGGTGAGGCTGTCAGTATCTGGTGCTTTCTGAGGTGTTTGTTGAATATTGTATTCATAAAGGATCATGATAATATGTGGTTTCTCTGGATTTAAGTCCACATTTTAAAAGTTAATTAGAATTCTGTAGCTATTAAAACCATGCCATTAAAGACATGTAGTGACATGGCAAGAGCACATAAGTACACACAAGGCAAGTCTTGGTGGGATGTGACTATTTTTAGAAAGATCCCCACATACTTTTACTGTCTGATGTGCCCTCCTTTGAGCTCAGTGTAGGAAGCTGATCACCAATAGGATTTGCAAAGGATGGTTCTGAGTCTCTCCTCTGCCCTGCCTCGCACTTGGAAACACCTCTGTCTTCATGTGCATGGACCCATGTGCACTGCAGTTTTGCCAGGAGGAATGAACCCCGTACCAAACTGTGACCTTAGGCTTGTTTCCTGAGGCGTGTCACGTCGGATCCAGGGAAAGGAAGTTCTCATCTTGATGACTGAAATGCATCAGGGGAAGTTGAGCTAACTCCCAGAAGCTGCAGCCAGCCCCACAGAGGTGGTTTGGTTTCAGATGGTGATGAAGACCCCAGAGAAACTCAGAGGCTGTGAGAGGCTTTGGCAAGTTAGGTCCCTTTCTGCCCAATGGATCCTCCTTTTGCTCTTTGGTTTGACCTGTGACTAATGATATCTCTCTCTCTTTCTCTCCCTCCCCTTTTATGGTATGTGCATGTGTGCATGCATGCACCTATGTGTGTGCACATGTGAAGGCCAGAAGGCAATGGTAGTATCTTCTATTGTTCTCCAGTGTAGGTTTTGGGACCCGAAAATTCACCATGTCTCCCAAATTGGCTGGCTAGTGAGCTCTCTGTATCTCCCTGTCTCCCCCGGCCCCCACCCCAGCACTGGGGTTACAGATGTCCATCATGCCTGGCCTTTATGTGGGTGCTAGATTCAGTTAGGCATCTTAAAAATCATAATACATAGCACATTCACGTTTGAGAAACCACACACACAGAAAAAGACATTGGAAACATGCTAGTTTTTTTCTAAATCTTTTCATAATGAGCATGTTGTATTTTCAGATAACACATAATCATAGGACCGAGATCTGTGTGTGCAAGAGCATATGGTATGCGCACATGTGTGTTGGTCCATGTGCCCACGCATGCTCATGCAAAGGCTACAGGAGTATATCAGATGCCTTTCACCGTATTTATTTGTTTGTTTGTTTTGAGACAGACTCTCTAACTAAGCCTTAGTTCAGCATTTTGGCCAGGGTGGCCATTCTACAGGCCCCAGGATCTGCCTGGTTCTGCCCCACACCCCAATGCTGCAGTTGCTGGCATGGCAGCCGTACCTGGGTGCTGGGATCTTAAGTCAGGTCCTCCTGGATTCACAGCAAATATTCTTATTAATCACTGCGCCATCTCTTTAGCCCCGAACTTTTAAAAAACTGATATCTTTATTTGTTTATCAGTCTGTCAGTCTGTCTAAGGGCATCTGCTGCTTGTGTGCAAGTTTCCTGTGGGGACCAAAAGGCTGTGTTGGAGCTCCATAGTGCTGGAGTTAGAATCAGTCCTGAGTCACCTGATGTGCCGCCCTCAAATTTCTAACTACTGCATTTATTATTTTAAGTCTCCTTATTTTGAATTGTTACTAAAAATTGAAATTTATGAGTACCGTGTACCATATGAAGAGAATATTGTTACCAAGTTTTAAATGAACTTAAATTTTATCTTATTAATTTTTGGTGCGTGTGAGTTTACCCGAGTTGATTAAAGCAAGCTGGTTTTCTTTAACCCCTCAGTTCACCTTGCATTAGCGAGTACTTCAGTGGAAGCAAAAGAAAGATGTGGTGTTCTGAGGTTCTTTCAATATTTCTGGAGAGCTTATCTAAAGGCCAGAGCTACATTCCCCACAGGTATGCCCTGTTAAGAAGCTTCCTCTGTTTTCCCTGGCATATTTGGGATGGCCTCATTTGAGAGGGACATCACTCTGCTGACAGAGGGTGTGGTCGGCGTGTTCTCAGATCCCTGCAGAGCTCAGCCTCCTGTAGCAGAGTGTTTTTGCCTCTCAGCGTGTGTTTGCTGACAGCCAAGTGGAGTCTGGCTCTTCCCTTGCAGGCGCATTCATTTGCCCTGTTTTGCAGACCTCAGTGGATGTGTTGATCTCCTTGATCTTACAGAAGGCACATGTTGATAAAGCTGCAGCGGGTGCTATTAAGAATATATTAGGCATTCTGTCAAAGTGTTTCGTAAATGGATTTCATGTCAGCGCTATTTTAGAAGGACTAAGCCATCTGTAGAGAAATGTGAACCCTGAGCTATGAAGCCGAACAGGTTGCTGCTTTAGGGAGCTCTTTGCTTGTGAGCTGTTTGAAGATGCGGTACTCTTATTTTTGACCGAGGGCTGTTAGAGGACAGCCTAGGGCTGGCTTAGAGAAATTAGGAGGCGTTGTTAAACAGTTTAGTCTCTTGGTGGGGGGAATTTTGATTAAAAAACAAAGTCCTTTAATACATGTATTTAAAATCTGAAGTCTATTTTTTTTTTTTTTAAAAAAAAACCAATTGTGTTCTCATATGGCTCAGGATGGCTTCAGACTTCCTTTGTAGCCTAGGATGGTCTTGGAGATTCTGTTGTTTCTGCCTCTTTCAGAGATGTTGGGATGGCAGGTGTGTGCCACACTCTGTGTAGTTTATGCAGTGTGGGGATTGAACCAGGGCTCTGTGCATGCATCTCACAGCGACCCTGTGTTTCTCGTGGTCTTTGAAGATGTTCATCTCTCCCGTTGTTCTTTTATACTGTTCTTCCTTCTGATCGCTCCCTCTTTCCATGTGATTACCTATTTTTTTCTCACAAAGAATTGAAATAATTAATTTACAGATATTTAATTAAGCATATACTGATGCAAGTCTTGGGACTGGTAGGCCCTTGAGTGTGCATTTCACCCAATGTACCAGCGGTGAAGGGTTTGGAGGAAGAGGAAGCTGGGGAAGCTCATGCTGTGCCCCGCTGTAGAGATGAGAAGGAACGGTGAGCAGAGACTGCAGCTGCACCAGGCTATAACTCAGCACCAGGTCCACAGACTGCGGCTTCTCTCCCTGAGCCCAGGGTGCTCCTCAGCCCTCTGCCTAGTGCCCGGCCTTAGCTCAGCCACAGGAGCAGTGCCTTGGCCCTTATGGCGTGCTCTGTGTTCTAGATCAGTTAAGCTTTCTAGCACCAATTAGAGGAAAGAGTCTTTCCAGAAAAAACAAACAAACAAACAAAAAACCAAAAAAAACGCAAGGAGGGAAAAAAGGAAAGACAAAAAATCCTCTCCACTCCGGGTAGTGGTGGTGCACGCCTTTAATCCCAGCACTCTGGAGGCAGAGGCAGGGGGATCACTATGAGTTCAAGGCCAGCCTGGTCTACAAAGCAAGTCCATGGCAGCCAAGGCTAAACAGAGAAACTCTGTCTTGAAAAAACAAAAACAAACAACAACAAACAAACCTCTCCACTCATCATAGCCCACTTCCCCCCATGAAGATGTGGGGCCGAGGGTGTAGACATGCCAGAGCTGAAAGCTTTTACAACAGGCCTGATCTCATGCAGGCCGTGCTTAGAGCAGGCAGCTCAGATGTGACCTACAGTGACGCGTTGTACAGAAGTTTGAAAGTGCTGGATAGTAAATTGATGAAGTATTTGACCCTGTAATATATACTTATAGTAATTATTCTGTTGTTTTATACCTTGTTCATTGTTACCTACTGAGTTTACTTTAAGACTCACCAATGGATTGGGACTTTGATTTTGCAGTACATGGTTGCACTAAAACCCAAAAGGATCCTGTTGTACTTTTTACATTGTCCTTTGAGACTGAGTCAGGAGAACAGGCGACAGTATTTAGCCACCAAGGGCCTGCAGTGGTTTGCATGTGAGGTTTCCTGATGCTGGTGGTATTGGTGAGGTTGTTGAACCTTTTGGGCATTAGTCCTACCTTTAACCCCCTAGGGCCATGACGTTGAGATTTGAAACTTCTAAGCTGACTGGACTTCCAGCCAGAGCTCTCTGCCTCATGGTCTGACAAGATGTAAACAAGCCTTGCCCCAAGCTCCCCCTCACCCCAGATGCACTTCCCACCTTGATGGAGTGTGTTCCCTGAACCGTGAATCAAAACCCTGAGTCTCCTCCCTTATATTGCTTGTCAGGTGTTTCTCACATGGACAAGAAAAGCAGTGGCAGAGATTGTCCTTAGAAGTAAGGTCATTGTTGTGACCATGTGATCTGTAAGGTCGATACTATGACCATGGTCTGTAGGCCCTTACTGTGACTGTAGTCTTTAG
>OU015750.1:110913105-110933256 GCA_907169655.1 Acomys percivali
TGTGTGTGTGTGTGTGTGTGTGTGTGTGTGTGTGTGTGTGTGTGTGTAGTGTCTCTTCTGATTGGATAATTCATGAAAAGTAGCATCAAACTATTGCATTTATTTTAAAATACTGCAGCCAACCAAATCTCTGGTTTTCCAGGGGCCTTCTGGGAAATCTCAAGGATGGTTTTAGGTGCAGAAGGTTTATTTGTAATTGATTTGGAGAAGGCAAAGTCTACAAGTTTTCAAGTTTGAATACAATGGGAATCAAGGTTGACATGAACTGTAGTTGGTATTATTCTTAGCCAAGGTACAACAGAATTTTTAAAAGTGAACTTAAGCAAATGACATGTAAAGGAACTAAAGAGGCTTGTTTTCTTTTGTAGCCAAGGATATAAGTCAGTGTGTAAGCCACAGGTGGCACACAGGACCTTTGCTGTGTACGTAGGTGGTACAGGAGGTAGGGTGACCCTACCAGTCTCCGTTAAAGGCAGGCCAGTAATCCAAGAAGTCTTTCACATGAGAGCACAACCAGATTATAGTTTTGTATGGATGTATTTTGATTCTAAAACAACAACAAAGAAAAATTAGGAAAATCGGCTTTGATTTTGAGAAGTAAAATCCCTTTTCCATGAACCTTCTGTAATTTTGTACATCATTAGCAGAGTCACATGTATGTACCTTTTTGTGGCTTATAAAAAAAAAAAACCAGAGGCTTATAAACCTAAATTATGGTTTAATAATTAGTGTTTTCACACTTTCCCTTAGGCATGGTCTAGGTATATCCAGTGAGTAGCCGTAAATCAACTGTCCAGTGCCAGTGAGGGATGGCTCAGTGGGTAGGAGCTCTGGCTGCTCTTACATTGACAAGTTACAGCTAGGGACCTGGATGCAGTTCCCCGTACATACATGTAGGCTTTGCATTTTTAAAAACATACTTTATTTGGGGTTCCTTATTGCATCTATCTCCCTTCCGACCCACCGACTCTAGGTAGGAGAGGAAGAAGGTTAGTAGGGACGGGGATGTAGACCTGCTTAGACTCGGTTCCTCCGGGCAATTCCATTCCTCAGTCCAGCTAAACAGCAAACAGCAAGCATCAAATGCAGAAAGAATCAGCAATAGCCTTCTCAAAGTATTCTCTGGAGCATTTCTAGGAGCGTCTGGAAGTGACCCTTCTTCCCCGCACCCTATCTCTCTGAGTCTGCACAAGGATGTTTTCCAGCTAGCAAAGACCATGCCCCCAGCACAAAGCAGTTTCCAGCTGACAAAGATCACGCATCCTCATAGCTGTCACCAGCTTTGGATAAACTAAAGGCAATTTCACATCCCACGCTTGGGATCAAAACAAAAGCATATTTACATAACATAACAAAAACTTCCACTATACAGTGGCTTCTAACTATCCATGTCTCTAGTGTTAGGGGCCCCAATACCCTCTTCTGGCTTTTACAGGCAGTTCACGCACATGGTGCACGCACACACATAACATTTAAAAGGCTTAGGTTACCTAGAGATCTAGGCAGTGCAGTGTTATTATAATAGAGTTCATCAGCTAGTGATCAGGCTTGATTAAGTGTGAATTTACATTCTTGTTGTTGTTGTTTTTTGAGACAGGGTTTCTCTGTGTAGCCCTCGCCGTCCTAAAACTCATTCTGTAGACCAGGCTGGCCTTGAACTCAGGGATCCACCTGTCTCTGCCTCCCAATTGCTGGGGTTGAAGATGCACACCACCAGGCTTGACTAAAATTAGGTCTGATTTTGTTTTTGTTTTTGTGTTTATGAATTTATATCTATATTCTATGTTAGCGTGTTCAATTAGTAAAATTACAGAAATTCAGGAGGGGTGCATAGAAGAGAAAAATCTCTATATAATTTAATTAGGAAAATCAAGGCCAAATATTTTTACTAAACCAACGAAATAAATTTGTTTTGTTTTCCGAATAATTGCCTCAGTATTGTGAACTTGAGTTCTTAGTGTTTCTGAGTTAGTTTCTGTAAGACACTTCCTCTTATTCCCCTGATGCTGAACTCAGCCTTCATTTCGGGCAGTTTGTAGACACATGATTTATCTGCAAGGCACTCAGAACAGGCTCCTAGAAGATACCTTGGAGGTAGGAAATACAGTGAGAGGCAAAGAGGCCTCTGAGCTTTAGACATGGAAGTAAAAACTTACATGCCCAGCTAAAACATTTTAGCCATGATGAAGCATAGACACAGTACAAAATCTACTACGTGCTGACTGTGTGCCTGGTGGGCATGAATCTTAATTGATTTGAGCTCCAATCATAATAGGTAGGTAAGTAGACAAATCATATGCTCTGTCATCTTTCAGCAAAGACGTGATCCCTGCTACCCACCCATTAATCTGTTTATAGAGATTAGCAGATGATCAGACCATGAAACCCACAGAATCGAACAGAGAATTGGCATGTCCATCTTTTACTTTTAGGCCAGTGGGTCAGGGCCAAAGCAGAGGAGAGACCATTCACCGTTGGCCCCGACCCCAGGCCTCCCTCACACAGAGACCCTGAGGATAGGGTCTTCATCCTGTCAGCCCTAGCTCCCGCCCACTGCTGGCAGAGTGAACTGGGTGGTCCAGGTGACTTTATTAAGGGAGAAAGGGCTCATTAGTGAGCATGAATAGAAAGCAGAGCTTTATGAAACCCAGGAGGCAGCACCGAGGGACGAAGGTGAGTCCTGACTCAGGACGTGGCCAGCCTCTGATTACTCTTTGGAACACAAAGGTATTTCTTGTCTGTCATGTTCAGAGCTCAGATGCTGTTCAGCACTTATCACAAGGGACGGACATGCGTCCAGTTCTCTGAGCTCCTTGTAGCACTAAGTATCTTAATTTGGGTCAAATAACTGAAGGAGTTTATTTTAATGTGGTGGTTTTGCATACGTACATGTATATGCACTACATGTGTTCAGTGCCCAAATAGGCCAGAAGAGGGTGTTGGGTCCCCTGGAGCTGGAGTTGCATGGTTGTGATTTACCTACCATGTGGGTGCTGGCCATCCAACCATGGTCCTTTGCAAGAGCAGGCAGTGCTCTTAACTGCTGAGCCATCTCTCCAGCCCCTGAAATTGTTTCCCTAATTGTAAGTATCTGGACACACATCTTTATAGAAACTATACAGAAAGTTTTCACGTTTCAAGTCATCTCTTTGGTCCTGTGAACAGTGATTAGACTTCACTTCTGACCTGTTCACATACTGTTTTAAAATTGAGTTTTGGAGATTACTTCTTCAACTGTCAGATCTTTCATCTTCAAGGTGCATTGTAATTCTATGTATCATTAAATTTATGAATCATTACATCACATTGTAATAGTGCTTGTTAAATATGTTGGTTGTAGGATCTAGGGACACATCAGACATTTCAATATTGGAAAATGTGTTAAAAACTAGTGAAGTGTGGTTTTAAGTCTTGCTTTAGCAGGCATTTTAGTGTGGGATATGATATGTGTCTGACAGGGCAGAGCCGTTGGCTCCCTTCACATGGTCCTGATGACGTCACAGAGAGCAGAACGCGGGACAGGGAAGAAGAAAGCGTGGCAGTGGTTTTACTGTGCAGTATTTGGTTCAACCTTTATCTGCCAGGAGGACTTGTGTCGCAAATGAATAGCATCGTCACCGCTCTTCCTCCTTTCTCTTTCAGGAAGGGTTTGTGAAGTTTTAATTGACTGGTTAGTTAGTCTGAGGCAGGGCTCTTGCTGTGTGCTTAGGCCTGGGCTGCATCGTCTTCCTGCCTCGCCCTCTCAGTGCACTTTGTGTTTTCCTAACTTGTTGGGCTTTCTAGCTGCTTCTGGTCCGTTTGCTGTTACAAACTTTATTAAATGCATCTTTTCCAGCTCAATTTTTATGTATGCTCAAGTTTTTTTAATAGAGTAAAATTGTTGTGCGTATGGTTTAGCTTAGTAATAAGCATAGGATTTTCCTGTTGAATTTTATGTAGCAGGGGCCTACGTTTTAAGACCTTTATATGTTGCCAAATGCTCAGAGTATTTGTGTTAGCTTCTACTGCAAATACCTAGAGTTTATTCTTGAGATACAGAGATGGTTTCAGGGGTCATTAGGCTCTGGCCACACAAGCCTGATAACCTGTGATTTCCAGACCCCACATAAAGGTGGGAGGAGACAACCAACTCTACAGAGTTGTTCTGTTCACATGTGTGTTATGGTGTATGTGTACGCCACACACATACAAACACACACGCGTGCGCACGCACACATGCACACACATGCACACATTTTCTGTGAATTTTGCATCACACATCTCCCCCTTTCCTTCTGTCCACCCTCCACCCTTGCAACATCCCCCCAACAAAAAAAAATCTCACTGTGGAAGCTGTAGTGTGTCACAGCGTGGTTCATAGTATACTCTCTTGTCCATAGTTTTTTGCTTGCAAATGTTTATTGCAATGAGTCATTGGTCTGGTATAAGGACTCTGGCTTCTGCTACACTGTCAACACCGGATCCTCACTGGGACTCCTCTTGGATAGCCTATTGTTGCTCTGTGTCAAGGAGATCCTGTAGTTGTAGATCTGTAGGACCAGCCCCTTAATGCACTCCAGCAGTTCATCGATGCTGTAGATGTTGGGGTGGGCCAATTCAAAGTCCTGGTTCTGGGCCCAAGAGTTATCTGAGCTGGTCAGCCCGGCTGGCTCTCCTCCTCTCATTCCCTCAGGGCTGGCTCTCCCGCAACTCCCACATCCTGGGCCAACTCTACTGTGCTGTCCAGGTGTGGTGCAGGGTCTGCTCTCCAAGTGCCTCAGCAGGTGAGGGGCAGAGCCAGCACTCCGGCTCTGATGACCTCTGGGCCTCTTGCCTGCTGTAGGTGGTAAGGGGCAAGGATGGAGGAGGGCATCCCTTGCCTATGCTGCTGCATGGCATACAAGTTTCAGGGCCCAGCTCTCCCACGCTCACACCCTCAGGGCCAGCTCACCTGGCCGGTCATCAGGGTCAGCTCTACTGTGCTGCCCAGGCGAGGTATAGGTCCCACAACCCTGAGTGCTGCGGCTGGCGAGGGGCAGGGCCAACGCTCCTGCTCTCATGACTCCAGGGCCAGGTCTCCCACCTGCCACAGTTGGTGAGCAGGGAGGAGGGTATCTCTATCTCTTTCTCTTCCATGCCACTGCACAGGGGATGAGTGGTAGGGCCAGCTCTCCCACGTTCATCCTTGGGGTTGGCTCACCTGCAACTCCTCAAATGTTCAGGGACACTCTCCTGAGTACTGTAGCTGGCTAGTGGTGGGGTCAGCTCTCCTGTTTTCATGCCCCAGGGCCAGCTCTTCCATGATGTCCAAGTGAGGGATGGTGCCAGTTCTTAGACATTATGTCCCAGGAGGCAGCCCAGACCAAAGACATCTCCCTGGCTGGTGCTAACAGATGCCTTATGCTGCAGGACCATGTACCTTGGTTCAGCCCCGTCAGCACAGGACAGGACCCTACCCACTGTGGTCCCAGATGCCATCACTGGCCACTCACATCAGGCTGTTTCCTCATTACTCTCCAGACTCCAGTTCTGCCTCTTTTCTTTGTGCCCACGTCCTTCTGTGTCTCTTTCTCTTCCACTTCTCCACCACTTACTTGCTCCTCTTTATGGCGCCCCAGTCTCTGAGTGTCTGTGGTCGTCTCAGGAGTGGTCTCAGGAGTGCGATGCCCTGCTTGTATATTAGGGTGGGGCAGAAGTCATCTTGGGCATGGTCTCCCCGCCCCACCCCAGGCCTGCTGAGTGCCAGACTGGTGGTCATCTCAGGCTAGCTTCCTGTCTGGGCCCCATGGCACAGGTCTGATGGTTGTCTCTGGCTCGCTTTTCACCTAGAACACCTGAGTGGCTTCGTGCGATGGTCTTGGCTTACTCACCGCTTGTCCCAGGCTGGGTACTTCTGGTCTCTGGCTTGTTCTCTGTCCTAGGAGACTATCCAGCTGGGCCTGTGGAGTGCTGCTCGTCTCAGGCCAGCTCCTTGGCCAGGCCCCCTCATAATAGACTGGTGGTCGTCTCGGGCTCACTTTTTCTAGGGAATGTTAGGCCGCTACATTCAGACGTTCATACGTCAGAACACTGAGTGAGAAATAGCCTTTCTCCTCTCTGCCACCTGCTGATGCATTTGTGCCACAGCAGGCACACCTGCTGTGCCCCTAGAGGCAGCCACACATACATATTTATATATGGCATGTGACAGGAGGAGTTCTGTTTGGAGTTAGAGAGTGGTAATGGGGGCAAATATAAGCAAAATGCAATGATAGATGAATGAAAATGTCATAATAAAATAATTTTAAAAAGAGAAATTATAAAAATATTTTGAAAAGAACTGTGTGGTGTACTAGACAGATGAACATGGTCTTTGATTCTAGTGTGCCTCAGTTGTGTGTTCTTCATATCTCACTGCAGGCTGCCCCTAACATGAGGACTTGGTGCTTTCGTTTTGACACTTCACTGGTGAGAGAGCCTGGATTTGCTTGTAGTGAGGGAGCCACAGAAAGGCCGAGTGAGGGGTGCCTTAGGATTTCTAGTGCTGTGATAAAACACTGGCCAACATCACCTTGGGGAGGAAAGGGTAGGGAAGAAAGAAGGTGGCTGGTCGTGGCGGGAGAGCGCTCACCTGCTCGCAGGAGGCCTTAGTGACGGTGTGCACCGCTCATGCCTTATGCCCTGTCACGGGGCAGCAGTGCACATGGTTTCTCTTAGTGGCACAGTGGGGACAGTGGAGCTCTGCCAAGGTGTCATGGCTCGACCTCTGCGTGGCCTCACTGTTCTTGGCACACTGCCCTTTGCTTGCTCGGTATGCTCATGTTTTCTGAGAATGAAATGTAAACGGACAAGTAGAACTTAGAAGACCAAAGCACACTTTGCTTTAGGCTCCTCATGCGAGGCTTCTGAGTCTGTTTTCACAGTTGATTTACACAGGCAGGTACTTGCTCAGAGTCTCCTGCACCTGGGACTTGAATGAGAGCTAATGCAGAGCCTGTCATGAGGTCCCTGCTTCCTCTTGTCTGTATTTAAATAGCACTCCCTTCTTTTCAAAAACAACCCACTTGCCAGTGGCTTTTGAATTAATTTTTCCGAGTTGGAATAGTAGATGATTAGCATGGGCTAGGATGGCTGGCAGAGGTCCTCCTGTTCCCTCTGACTTGCCAAAATTATTGCTGTTTTGTTTTCTCAAAAGAACAGGGGAGGCACCCTTCCTATGTTGGCCTGCAGACAACTTGTGCCTCTTCTGAAGTATGTGTTGGAGTCTCCACCCCTGGGATGTCACCACCCCAAACTGGATAGGAGGCTAACGAGAACTAGAGGGGCAGAGATCTTGCCTTCAACTTTTTGTTAAAAACAGCTTTGTTGGGTTGTGTTTCGTGTGTCGTATAATCGACTGGTCCCCGGTATCCAGATCAGTGAGCACAGAGCTGTTCAGCCTTTGCCATGTAAAGACGCCTGTACCTCTAGCTGCAGATCCACCCGTCTTGTCTCCATCCCTCCCAGTCCCGAGTCAGCACCAGGCTGCCTTTGTCAGCATGTGTTTACTGGTTCTGGACGTTTTATGTACATTCAGTCATATGTGATCAGAACTGGCTCCCTCCGCCAGCGCAAATGTTCTCAAGATCTGTACGCGGCATGTTGTGCGCTGTTCTCCATTCCTTTGTGTGGCTGAGAAGTGTTCCGGCGAATGTGCTGCATTTTGTGTAGCATTTCATGGGCTGCAGCTTATCCGTTCAGCAGTGGGGTGTTGGGGTGTTTCCACAGTGTGACTGTGAGGAGGGATGCGGCTGTGGCCATTCGCGCACTCGTTTTGTATGGCTGTGTCTTGATCTTTTCTAGTGTGTATCCACCTAGGAGGAGGATTGTTCTGCATGGCCACACTGTTTGCTGTTCTCACCAGCAGTGGAGAGGCCTCTGATCTCTCTGCATCCTTGCGAACACTCATCTGACTTCTGGACCGCCCTCCTGGATGTAGACTGCTTCTCACTGGGTTGTGATCAGCATTTCTTGCGCATCATTGTTTTGCTTTTTGGACAGGTCTCTCCTCAGATCTACGACCTGCAAGCGTGTCCCGCTGTTGTGTGAGCTTTGCTAGCATCTCATTTGTAATTGCACAGGAGTTTTGCATTTCGATAAAGGCAGTTTATCAGTTTCGTGGCCTTTGTGTCTTTGGCAAAGGATCCTGTACTGGTGAGATTCCATTGCTGCATCTAAGGTCTTACAGCCATACTCCTCTTTGCTGCTAAAACATCTTCTGCTCTTATTCTTCATTGGCCCATTTCACATTCATTTTCTTTGCTACAAGCTCCAGTTCATTCATTTTCCTATGTTTGTCTGTCTGTCTTTTCTGTGCAGTGTCTGTTGAGTACCCTTTCCTCTGAATGGCACTGATCATTGAAGCTGAAGCGAGGCGGCCATTGAAATGGGCATTTATTTCCAGATTCTCAGTTCTGTTTAATCGATCACACATCTGACTTTACGTATAACCATTTCTTTGTGACTTAGTACCACGCTGGTTGATCACAGAGCTTCGTGGAAAGCTGTGACGCGGGAAAGGGAATCCTTCGTCTTTTGCTGCTTTCCAGGGTTGCATTGGTCTCGCTTGCCTGGGACTGTGTGAACGTGGAGCAGAAGTCCCTGCTCCTTGTTCTTTCCATGGCAGAGTCTGTTCACGGTCTGTATCAGGGCCTGTCTGCCTAGTAAAGGCCTGTGTGCACCAAGGGAGAGAAGAAGATGACCGAGGTTCTGGAGCTGAGCCAGCTACAGAGAGACGGGGAGACTCAGTACAGGAGTAATGGCCCTTGTAAGAGCAGTTTATTACTGTAGTGGAGAGCAGACTTTCAGATAGGCCTTAGAATTGCATAATGGCTTTTGTGACAAACATGTGAGCCGTCAAAGGATTATTTTTCTTTGGGAACCATCTGCATTTGAGAAATATGTCACTTTTCTATAGTTAGGTATTTTAAATGACATCTGCTTTTCCTGTTAAATTTTAAGTTTTAGATGTTTTATAATCTTCCTTAAAAACTAAATCTTCAAAGATTCTCTGTGCTCTCATGCATAATCTGAAACTCAGGCCAGGGCCAGATGAGGTTAATTGGTATGAACAAATATGCTGATATTGTAATGAAAATATATAAATATTTTCATTTCTAAAACTGGGTGAAAAAAATAAAAAATAAAAAACAAAACAAAAAAAAACTGGATGTTTTTTTTTTTCTTTTGTAAAATCAATTTATTTATTTTGTTCCCTTCAGGAATCCTTATACAGTCCTTCGTATGAACGAAATATTTAGGTTGTTGTAGTTTGACTCTTTGTTAAGCATTGCTTTTCCTATACCTGTAGCAAATTAAGTACTGTTATTTCACTTTAACACAAACACACACACACACACACACAAAGAACGACTTTTGGGTTATAAAAACATGGATGGTACTGCTGTTTAGTGACATGTAGTAAACAGACCCAAGATAGTTAGAATAAATGTAAGTATGGAGTGTCTGCTTATGGCACTCAGACCAGACAGTGTAAGTCCTGAGGCAGGAAGCAGGCAGGCAGCCCCTTTCTTTCCTGGATGCCTGTGTCGGGCTGAGGTGCGGGGAAGGCAACCCTGGGCCAACAGGGTGGAGGAGGCAGATTGAATTTTGGGGCTGAGGCAGTTGGAGGTTTAGGGAAGAGTACTTGAGAGGGAGGAAGAACGCAGGAGGGTTCCAGGGGTCTGTCAGGCCTCTGGACTCTGCAGTGACAGACACACTTGTTTAGGGTGGAGACTGCTCAAGATGAGCAGGGTCACACAGAAACAACTGCGTGGAGCCAGTGATGGAGAGTCTTTTGTGCTGGTCTTGGTGTGTACACTGTAGACTTGGAGTCCCTGGCTGAGCAGTGGGGCCACGCTGTGCCTAGAGAAAGGCTTCTCTGCTGTTAACCCTGAGCAAACTTGAAAGGAAGCACAAGGGATGAAGGGAGTTAGAAATAATCTAGAACAGTCTCCCCTGCACCCCAAGTTCTAAAGCACAGCAGCAAAATCCAAATAACGTTAACTTCATGACATCGCTCGCCAATAAAAATGACCGGTCACAGTGAGTGTGGCACCACATGGCTGTAATCCCAGTGTTAAGGAAGCTGAGGCAGGAGGCTCACCTCGAGCTGCATAATAAGACCCAACCTCAAACCAAAACCAAACAGAAACATAAAACTAGTCATTCTAGTAAGCAGGAAAATATGACTCACAGCCGGGGAGACTCTGCACTCAGTGGTGGCAGTCCCAGAGATGAAGAAGTAATGGCAGGGGCCAGAAGTGCTGTTGAGTAGAGAACCATCTTTAAGTATCTAAGGAGAAGCGTGAATGTTGGAAAGGTAAAAAACACAAAAGAAGATTTTCGTAGAGCAGCCTGAGATGCAAGCTTTGCCTTCTGCAGTGACAGCCAGGGTGGGTGGTCAGTGCAGTAGACACTGGTCTGTGAACTGGGGAGATGGCAGCAGAAACTGCCAACGTGGCGCTGAGAGGATGGCCAGGAGGCACCGAGCACGAGGCTCAGGTGCCATGTGCCACTGTCCAGAAATGCACAGCCAGGGCAAACTGGGCCGGGAAAGATTAATAGCAGCTTCACGTGTAGGCTTCACAGAGCCTAGGAGCCCCACGAGCACAAGCTAGTTCCCGAGCACAAGCGTGGCCTCTGTTTGCAGAGTTGGTCCGTCTGAGTGAGGTCAGGCTTGCTCATTCACACCTTCAGTGACAGTGGCCTTCCTTCGTTCATACCCGTGGAGCTCCTTCACCAAGTCAGCTTTCTTACGTTTCCTTAAAGCCTTCCTTCCAAAGGCTGGCCTTTGTTATATTCAGCATAGCCGTGGGAGGATTGTAATTACCCTTAAATTAGTGGTTACCTAGTTCAGTGCTAACTTCCGCAATTTGCACTTTTCTTTCATTTTTTTGGAATGTGAGGACTACATTTTAGACAGTGTCATAAAATATTGAAAATTACTTTACTTAGGAAAAGCCTTAACTTTTATGTGATTCTTTTCAAGTATAGAATGTATGTATATATGAGTGTTGTGACACACAGTGCATGTATGCGTGTGTGTTATGAGTGTGACATCTATATCATTGTGGTGTCTTGTATTTGTTAGGGTGAGAACCTTTGAGAAGAGACTCTGCTCAATATTACCTGTGTTGGTGCTTCTGAACTTGTTAGGAGCCACAGCCTGTGTTTGGGAATGTGGTGAGAACTGTGGAGTCAGGAAAATGGCATAAACGCTGGTGAAATGTGCGCTCAGCTTTAGGAGCCTCCCAGACACCACGGATGAGCGAGGATGCTGTATGTTTTCATATGCTACCGTTATCTTGTATGTGTCGATTGCATGTTGAAAATCGTTTCAGAAGCCGCCTGTGGTTTTCACGTCTCAAGGTCTACACGGCCAGTATGCTCCTTGTTGGCCTTGGGTGTTCAGTTGCACTTAGCGGGTGTATTCTCCTGTGTTGTGAAAACAACACAATAAGAAATAATCGTCTGCTTTTATCTGGAGCCTTGGACGTCTGTTTATACTCTCCACAGTTCGTCTCATCTTTATTTGTGAAGTGTTGTTTCTGTGAGTTCGCTTCTTTTGTGTTGGGCGATTTTTACTTCTTAGGCGCCAGCTTGCCGTCTTTAAGGTTTCCACAGTTCCTTAGGGTGTCATTTTCTCAAGTAGACAGTTCTGTTTCCTCTGTTGCAGCAGCAGGTGAGCTGGGGTTACAGTTGGAGCAGCATGGACAGAGTGGCTGCTTGGGCTGGCTGTGTGTACTGCCATTCATATGTAACGATGCTCCGAACCATCCAGGTCCCATGAGAGTATAATGGAGCTGCAAGCCTCCTATTGCATAGTGTGGTCATCACTGGCACGTTGCTCCGGTGTTTGTGATACACTTCTATGCAGACTGTTAAAGTATAGCAATGCAATTATGCACAGCATATAATACTTGAAAATAATAATAAACATGTTTCTGGTTGGTGTGTTTTCTGTGCCTTTGTGTGTGTGTGTGTATGTTGTGTGTGTGTGTTGCCTATGTGCGTGTGTTAGAATTGTACTTGTTAGAACAGTGTGCTGTTGCGCCAAGGTTGCTTTTTACAGCATCATCTCCTCTGCCTGTGCGCTGAGATTACTGATTGCATCAGCCAGTGTCCAGCTGCAGGCTTGCATGCTCTATAACATTTGCACAGAGACAAAAATCACCTAGTGATGGATCTCCTGGAATCACCCCCAGTGTTAAAGAAACATGTGACTAGAGATGGGAAGCCTCATAGGGAAGAAAGACCGATGCAGTGCTAGATAGCTGTGTCTGTTTGCCTTTCTATCCGCTAGAGCAAAGTGATAGGCTGGGCCCTTTGGACACTGGCCGATGCTTCTCTCTCCTGTGCATACCCGCATTTTGTGTTCAGATGAAACACAAAATATCTGCCCCTGTGAGTGCCCTAAGTGCCCTGGGTTTCTCCGCCTATCTTGCGGTAGTGTCTCCTGGCCCCCTCCAGCTTCCCAAAGGAGGAGCTGTGCTTTGTCAGCCACAGGTCCTTTGCACATGCTGCTCTTTGTCTAAACTCTGCCCGCCACTCAGCCCCTTCTGGTCAGAGCTTTGAAATACTCTTTGGAGGACCTTTTGTTTGCCGCCCAGTTCTCCCACTCTACGCTGATAGCAGCTCTGTCCTGGCAGTCTGTTTCCTATGATCTGCATTGGTGGTATAAGCCCCAACTCCATCCTAAGCTCTCTGGGGTGTGTGGTTTCGTGCTGAGTCGGTGGATTGCTGCTGCTGTTGTTGTTTTGGAGACAGGGTCTCACTGTGTAGCCTTGGCTGGCCTGAGACTCTATGTAGACCACGCTGGCCTTGAACTCACAGACCCACTGCTTCCTCCTCCCAAAGTGCTGAGATTAAATGCATGAGCATGCGTCTTGACCAGCTTTGTCCTGAAACCCAACAAGGCAGGAACAGCAACTCTTCTGTATTTTCCCAGCCCAGTTCTGTCCAGTAGGGTCAGCGTTGAACTTGTCCATACTAGGTGTGCAAGGACCAGTGTGTCCTTTCAACTGCACACAAATTAGAATAAAGCCAAGTGACAAAGCAGACGTGAGTAACAGAAAATAACATCTTAAGAAAACTTTAACATCTATCTCATCTCACACAGAATTCTAACTTCCACAGAAAAAGTCTTCATGCTGATTCAGCTTTCGGAGGCTTGTTTTACTGTGTCCCTCTCAGGGCCCGTTGGTTTCCTTAGGTGTAAACTTGCAAGCTTGCATGGGCTGAGCTGTGACACTGCTCATTAAAGGTGCTGTGCGTTTGTATGGAACTCTTGGTGGCAAAGGTAAGTGTTCTCTGAGAGAGAGGGGGAGGGGGAGGGGGAGAGGGAGAGGGAGGGGGAGAGGGAGGGGGAGAGGGAGGCGCTAGGGTTTGGCTTGGGGAAATAAGTAGGCCAGGCAAAAAGAATCTCAGCTTTCCTCTCACTTACGTTATAGCCAATCTAGGTCTCCTCAACCGGGATTTAGGCCACCGCCTTTTCCCTGTTGATGCGGGAGTTCGAGTGGGCTGAAGCTTTACCAGAGGTGTGGGTCCTTATGCTGGTCTAGCAGATAGCTCTGTGAGCTGTGGGCAGTCTGTCCTTCTCTTGCTTTGTGGTGTTTGTCTAGGCAGTGACCCTCAAACCACAGACTCTAATGGAAGTGACCTTGCATGTCTGCCCTGGGGAGAACAGAAGCTTCCTAGTGAGTTAGGCACAGGGCAGCCATGGGAGAGGCCTTGACATTTGGATTGGACCAGCAGGACTCCAGTTCTGTCTGAGCCCTCCCCTCCCCCTTTTTTAAGTTACTAGACTATGGCAGCAGCTCATCCCTGTGGCCTAAGAATCCTTCTAAAACTGCCAGGGTCCTTGGAACAGCCTTGTGGGGGATTCCGCTAGGGCCTTGCTGGATGCCCGTCAGGGACCGCTTCTGATGTGAGCACATCAGACAATCACTATGAACAGACTGTCTGGGCAAAGGGTCCTTCTTCACAGGGCCTGGAAGGGTCTGGTGAAGATTAAACTCAGTTGTGTGTGGCATTTGGCAGACAGCCTGGCAGATGGCCAGTTCTCACTGTTTAATGACAGCAATTACACTGTCCTAATAAAAATCATTCTTTATGTGTAACCAATTACAGAACTGATTAAAAACACAGATATAAAGTCTGTTTATTGGTTTTGACCATTGACTTGGTTTTGGGTTATCCTCTTCCACCTGTGTGAATGGATCATGTTTCTCAGTATCCGTCCCGTTAGGACCACCCGTGCAATTTTTGCTGTACCCTTACTTACTAATATTTTCTCTTTAAAAGTCATCTTCCTAAGGGAATTACATTTGTTTATAAGGGAGTTGAAGTTTCTTGTGATGCTAAGTAGAAAGCTGTAGTAGTGCGTAGCCCTGACACTTTGTAAAGCTCCCTGGTGTCCTGTGCATCATGAAGGGCTGCTCACTGGTCTCTAGACTGCAGAGGCATCCACGCTTCTCTGCACTCAGCTCCTGGGGAGGAGGGGAGCCGTGGGAGGATGGGAGAGAAGAGCTTGGCATTTAGCTAGGATTCAGCACACCCTCTGTGATGGTTGTCCACTCTGCAGAGCGTTGGCCTGTGGACCAGGAGCTCTGGTAAGTGCTGTAATGCACATTTCTAGTTAGAACCCTTACTTCCTAAGTGTAGAAAAATCTGCATGTTAACATTGAAGTTATGCTTCTGATACATAGCCTGAACTTGAGACTGATTTCAAAACATTTCTTGCCTGTTTATACATTTTTTGTACAACCATAATTATCAGCCAGTTGCCCTTTAATGAATTTCCTAATTTTGTAGTTAAGTTTTCTTTTTGAAAGGGCCCACTTTCTAGTCTGGCTCGGCCTTGGGCTCTGTATAGTTCCAGCCTTGAACTGGAGTGTGACTGATGCTCAGTGGAGGAAAGTGGTTTGACCTTTCCCAGCAAGTGCCAGTTGTAAGCAGTTTCACAGTTAGGGCTGGCGCTTTGTGTCCATTCCCCCTTCTCCATGCTGGGATTTTGTCTGGGTTGAACTTGTGCAAGTCCAGAGGGTCTGCACGCTGCTACAGACCCTTTTCTGCCTGGAAGACCGTTTCCTTGGAGTCATAGACCGCTTTTGGTCTTTCCATCTTCTCTTCCCATAGACCCCTGGCTCTTGGGGTTTGATGAGGACATCCCAGGCAGGGCCCACGGCTCCCAGGGCTCTCATTCTCTACAGCATCCAGTCGTGGGTCCCTGTGTTAATTTCCATCTACTGAAGAAGAGGCTTCTCTGACGAGGGCTGCGTGGGTACTGATCTGCTGGGAAATCTTACTACAATTATTATTCCTCTGTGGCTTATGATCATCTGGTTTCAGGCTCTTTGGCACTTTAGCAGCGTCTGGTACGTGTTCCATCTTATGAAGCGGGCCTTAAAGCTTATCGGCGTGGTCTGTTACATAACACTTGTGCCACTATTGCACCAGTCTGTCTTGCCAGCAGGTCACTGCTACAGTTTGCAGAATTTGAGGGTTTCTAGTTGGGTGATATTGAGGATTTGATGATTGCTTTTCTCCTCTGGTAGCATGTGAAGTACCCTGAGTGCTAGATTTGCCCATCTTTGATGACTAAATAATTGACATCTGTAGCAGAAGGGCCTTGTCATCAGGTTGTGTGGAGTTAACCGATAGCCTTGGTAATAGCCGGGTGTGTGTGTGTGTGTGTGTGTGTGTGCGTGCGCGCGCGCGCGCGCGCATTGTCTGTGGGATCCCTTTGGCCGGTCATTCAGCAAATTGTAAACTCATGCCTGGTGCCGCTGGAAGTTTTCTAAATATTAAATATCTATATTTCAGAAAACTTCTAATGTAGTAGGACTCTATAATGGAACGTAGTGTTAATTGTTCCCCCCTGTGGTCCCTCCATCTCCCTCCCCCAAACTGGTATTTACAAACAGGTGAAAAGTTCTTTAAGAAAGCCAAGACAAGACAAGAAAAAGAAAGGACTACACCCTCCAGTTTCCCCCACAGCAGGGAAGTCATATGGGGTAGACAAATGAGAGGTAGAGGAGAGGACGTGACCCCGGTGGGCCACCGTGGCTGCTAGTGTAGCAGACGTCAGCTCATCTTGAAGGACACGCTGCAGAGCTCTGAGGGAAGGAAAGCATCCTGGGCGCGTGCAGACCCCAGGTGTTTTGAGCTCTCCTACGTGCTCTTCCCTTGGGCAGCACTGCGGCTTCCACTGTGTGCCACCGCAGAGCCATTTAGTCTCAAGGTCTCTGAAGCTGTGTCTTGTTTTCTGTCTGCACAATTTTCATTTAAAGACTATAAATCCCTTGGAATGAGTTCAAGACACTTTTTTTTTTAAAACTAGATTCTAGTGCAAAATGAATGGCATTTAACAGGGTTTTATGTTAGAGAGAAGCGTTGATTTATGTGGCTGTCAGAAGTTAGTACCAGGAAGACACATTTGTAGGTTTTTAAGCACAAATAAGGCATATGTTTCAGGATGATGCCCATGGGCCCTGTACTACTCTCCAGTCCCAAATGCTTGGTATCCATGTAAACATCTGCACCAGTCAGCCAGCTGCAGTAGCTCGTCTCATGTGCGCTTTGCATAGGGAGCGGGGCCTGGGATGCCTGTGGTTGCCTAACTAAAGTGATGCAAACTCTTTGAACTTAGCACCGGTGTTTATTTTCCTAGATTTCTGTGTCCGTGTGTTTTAAGGAAAAGAGTAAGCTTGCTTGATACCTTTCGTTTGTTAAGTATCACTTCTGAGCAAAGGCTCCTAAAATGAGTCGTTTCTCTTTGGCTGCTTTAAATTCAGTACTGACTTCCAGCTATTTGTTTATGGTACGCATCATAAATTACACCTAATAAAACAGTTTTCTCCTCCACTTCTCCCTCTTTCTCCCTCCTTTTCCAGACAGGGTTTCTGTGTATAATAGCCCTGGCTGTTGTGGAACTCTCTTTGTACACCAAGCTGGCCTCAAACTCAGAGATCCGACTGCCTCTGCCTCCCTGAATGCTGGGGTTAAAGATGTGCACCACCATACCTGGCTGGGTGCAGTTCTTGAAGTTTGTTGGATCTGTTTGAAAATTTCAGATCTCTTTTCTTTTCAGGTTTTCTGTGCTTTGGACTCTGGCAACACAGTGCTTGACCTTGTGACTCAGACTGCATCACCTCCTGCCCCTCTTCCCTTCGCTCTCATTCCACTTGGATGGTTTTTGTTGCTGTATGTGAAGTCTGCTCTCCTTTTCTCCTACTCTGTCTAGCCTGCCATGACTAGTCCACCCTGTCTAGTCTGCTATTTCCAAAGTATTTTGGGCTCAGGTTTATTTTTTATCTTTATTCTGTGTCATTCACTTCTGGTCTGTTCCTCTTGTCTTTTCTCCTTGTGTCACTGTCCATTTTATGAACTTTGGGAGGATGGCAGAAATCATGACTTTTATTTATTGGGTGCTAGACTTTTTTATTTGTTTAATGTTAGATGTTCTGACTTATAGTTAAGGTGTTGCATTTCTTGGATGGAGTGTAAACTGATAACATTTCCCATCAGGGTGAGTACTGTCTTGACAAGGCTAAGGAAATTTGAAGAAAGGGCAGTGTTGTAGCTTCACCATTGTAGAGTATGGCCTCTAGCCTTTATGTTAATTATGCCTTGTGGCAGTGGCTGGCAGTCTCTCGGGATGGCTTCCCTAACCCTTTTCCTTTCTGCACTGTATAACGATGAGGAAGGGTGTTTCCTGTGTCTACGATACACAGCTTATGGACTGTTCACCTACACTTCAGCGTTGGCTGTTAGAGCAATTAAATGAATTAAGTTCTGGGGTTTTAGCAGTCGTTTATTGAGACCACCTGAAAGGGTACCAACTAAAACCAATGGCTTGTTTTTTAATTGATGGCAGAATTGAAAATCAGATAATCAGCTTCTATAGATTTATGTCAAGACTTTATTTTTTGTTTATTTGGTGAATGCAAGTGAATTTTTCCATGTGTAGAGAACACACTAGAAATAATTTGTTCTCTTAAGTTAAACTATACAAAGAATTCTTGACCCATACTTTCTTACAGTCTTTTCATCTGTAGCACAAGGTCAAAGCCATGATGAGGGCATTTTTATTTTTATTTTTTTACAATTGGCCTCTTCTTGTCTTTCCTGTCAAGACTGCCATAGGCTGGGTCCTTGATCTCTGCTTGAGAGTTGATATCACTTGTCCCTTTCCCAAAACCTTCCTCAGCTTTCATCTCACATACCTGAGTTCTTTCACCTGCACAGTGCTGCTGCGGAGAAAAGTGGCTGTTTGTATTCTGCAATGCCCTCCATTACCTCATCCCATTTCGTCATTATTTTTTAAATCACAACTCAATTTTCTGGAAGGTTTCAGGGCGAAGACCTCATACATTATAAATTGTCTCCTTCCGGCTTCAGAAAGATGATCACCTGCCGGGCTGGGTTGGGGTGGGGGGTGTGGTCTGCCCATGCTCTCAGGCACTCAGTCCTCCCACCACAGAGGGCGTGCTCTGAAGAGGTTTTATTTATCATTTCACTGCACTTTTCTGGTCATCCTGTCATTTCTGCTGTCTGCATTTGATTTACTGTAAATTGATCAAATGTTTGTACTGCGAATTCCTGGTCATTTCCATCCCAGAGTGTGGAATAAAGCATTGTGGGAAAACGCTGGCTGTGAGCAGGGTATACTTGGTAGCACTGTCAATGTGACAGTAGTAAAATGCAGTCTCTTAGTGCTCAATGAAAGTGTGTCAGTAGGGAACTAAGTAGAAACAACTTTGTAATGCCATGTGTGTGGAAGAATTTAAAAGACGTTGAAATGGCTTCTGTCCCTATCTCCTGCTGTGGGATCCCTTGTGGTGTGCAAATGTGCACCTAGAACTCACTGTCTCAGCGGATGGAGAATGAGCACAGCGAAGTCTGAGGCCTGCAGTCACCAGTTAGTGATACTCCGTATCATCTGACACATTGGCTTTAATCCTCAGAGGGACAGAGTCTGAGGGTTATCTTTATTTTATAAAGATAGCAGGGTGAGCTTTTGAATAGCCCATCTAAGTCCCATGCAGCCACATAGAATATAACCAGCATGTGAGCATAAGTGCATCTGCAGGTCCGCAGAGCCTACACTAGCTGGGATTCTAGAACTACTTAAAATATTTTTATTACTTCTTCAAGAAAACATATTCATCCTCTCCCCCATCTTTTCCTGTGTCCACCTCCTCATTTCATACCCACCGGACTTCGTGTGCTCATTTCTTAAAGACCCACCAAGCACCATTTGTGCTGCCTGTGTGTTTTCAGGTGTGGGACTATCTACGGGATCATGTTATACCTACCAGAGCCACACCCATAAAGACAACTGATTTTTCTCTTGCAGCAGATTTCAGTTACCGGTAGCTCCTCAGCTGGAACTTCTTGTCCACCTCCCCTCTCCATGCTGGGATTTTTTTTTTTTTCTGGTTTGAGCTTGTATAGGTTGTGTGTGTGGTGTGTGTGTGTGTGTGTGTGTGTGTGTGTGTGTGTGTGTGTGTGTGTACTGCTGTGAGTTCATATGTGCAACTGCCCTGCTAGTCTGGGAAACCCTGTGTTACAGTCACCCACCACCTCTGGCTCTTACTTCTGCCCCCTCTTCCACTAAAGGTCCTGAGCCTGGGAGGAGGAAAGGTGTGACATAATTGTCTCATTTAGGGCTGAGCACTCCACAGTCACATACACTTTTCACCTTGGCCATTTGTGGGTCCCAGTGTTAATCACAATCTACTACGAAAAGGATCTTGTCTGTAAGATCACTAATGATGTGTATTGATGCACTAATAGATGGGTATAATGAGAAATCACTGGGAGTTGGTTTAATGCCATGTCCTGTTAGACTAATGACATTAAATTCTTCCCTGGGGCATATGACCTGTCTAGCCACAGGTTATTGACCTCAATAACTGCCAGTTAAGGGTTCCATCTTCGGAGCAGGACTTAAATCCAACCAGAAAGTGGTTGGTTGCTTCCATGACATTTGTACCACTATGGCACCAACAGCACATCTTGCCAGGTTGGTTATTATTGTAGGTCATAAACTTCACAGCTGGATAACATTGATGATTACTTTTCTCCAGTAGCATATATAGCACCACCCAGCACTATGAAAACACTAGCATATATAGCACCACCCAGCAC
>OU015750.1:110958452-111005130 GCA_907169655.1 Acomys percivali
TCAGTCAGTGTGGTGTGCACACTCAGAGTGCATAGTGACTCAGTCAGCATGGTGTGCACACTCAGAGTACACAGTAGCTCAATCAGCATGGTGTGCACACTCAGTACACAGTGACTCAGCCTGCTGTGGTATGTACACTCAGAGTGCACAGTGCCTCAGTCAGCTGGGGTGTACACACTCAAGAATGCACAGTGACTCAGTCAGCTGGGGTGTGCACACTCAGAGTGCACAGTAACTCAGTTAGCTGGGGTGTGCACACTCAGAGTGCACAGTGGTTCAGTCAGCTGGGGGTGTGCACACTCAGAGTGCACAGTGCCTCAGTCAGGTGTGGTATGCACACAGAGTGCACAGTGGCTCAGTCAGCTGGAGTATACACATAGAGTGCATAGTGACTCAGTCAGCTGGGGTGTACACACAGAGTGCATAGTGACTCAGTCAGCTGGGATATGCACACTCAGGATGCACAGTGGCTCAGTCAGCCATGGTGTGCACACTCAGAGTGCAGTGACTCAGTCAGTTATGGTGTGTACACTTGGGCTCTCATCAGGCAGAAGGGCCATGGGTTCAAGTCTAGCCTGGGCTATATAGCTCAAGAAAAGGAAGAAATGGAGGAAACAGGCTGGGGAGGGAGAAGGTCACCTTGGGGGTTTGACAGTGTAGGGAGTACTTGGGAGTTGGGCAGTGAGGCTGGGATCTGTTTCTTCATGGCCATGTCACATTGAGTGTGAGAAGGTAGAATTGTGTCTTCACAGCTCTGATGTAGAGAATGTGTGGTCAGCTCATCCCTTAGATCAGAGAATGCACCAATGCAGTAGCCTTCCTTCCAGAGTGCGGAGAGAGGAAACTGCTTGTCATAGGAACACTGTCACGGTTTCTTTTCTTGTTGCTGGAATAAAATAATAGTGGCAAAACAAGTTAAGAGAGAAAGGGCCTTTTGTGGCTCACGGGCCAAAAATACTGTCCATGCTGGCTGGGATGCCACAGTGGCTGGGATGCCACGGTGGCAGGAGCTTGAAGCAGCTGGCTACATCACGTTCACAGTGAGGAAGAAGAGAGTGATTGAATGCATGCAGCTGCTCAGCTCTTTCTGCATTTACACAGCTGGATCCCAGGCAGGGAATGGTTCCCCCATCCACCCCACCCCACCCCCCAATGGACATGTCGTCCTACCTCAGCACAAATAAGGTAATCCTCCACTGCAGGTAGCATAGTCAAGAGTCCCCACAGGCACGCCAGAGCTCATCTCCCCAAGGTTTCTAGGTCTGTCAAGTTGGCGATCAGTGCTAACCGTCACACACTCTCAGCTGATGGAGAACTCAAGGTGGGAATTTAGGGATAGTAAAGCCATGGTGGCACTTGTAGTGGATACAGTCTTTGTACCCACTGACTGTATCATAATCTATATGTAATAAGCCTTGGAAATTCACATCATGGAATTGGGTCAGGAAGGGTTGTTGGGACACGTGCTGATAACCCTCTCCAGCTAAAATCAGTAAAGAACAAAACAGTAACTTCCCAAAGGAACCATGGCCAGGTTCGTGGCGAGTCTGTGTGCTTTGTTTACATCACTGCATTTTGCTGTATTCTGTGACTATTCGGTTACTTGGCAGGAGTCTGAAAGGCTGCGAATGTGTTGTCGCTGGAGACTCTTGCAGCTGAAGACGAGCTCTCATTTATTTAGACAGCAGCTGGCTATGCTGTGGCCTTGTTCCTCAGTGTGCCATGCTTCCCACAATCCTCCTCTGTCTCACTCCTCTGCTTCTATTGCTTGTTAACAGGTTAGGGTGTCAGTGGCTGACTTCTCTGAAGCATGGTGTTGTATATTTTGTTCTAAGGTGTACTTTGATTACATGAGAAGCTGGATCCACATGCTGCAGCAGTTACCTCAGGCTTCCCACAGCTTAAAGAACCTGCTAGAAGAAGAATGGAACTTCACCAAAGAAATAACTCATTACATCCGTGGAGGAGAAGCACAGGCTGGAAAGCTTTTCTGGTAGGAACCTTGTGCTTGAACACTTTCCTTTCTGGCCCCTCCCTGTAAGGTCTATGCACCAACACAGCTGTGCACCCCTCCCTGTGAGGCCTGTACACCAGCTCAGCTGTGTACCCCTCCCTGTGAGGCCTGTGCACCAGCTCAGCTGTGCACCCCTCCCTGTGAGGTCTGTGCACCAACACAGCTGTGTACCCCTCCCTGTGAGGTCTGTGCACCAACACAGCTGTGCACCCCTCCCTGTGAGGCGTGTGCACCAGCTCAGCTGTGTACCCCTCCCTGTGAGGCCTGTGCACCAACACAGCTGTGTACCCCTCCCTGTGAGGTCTGTGCACCAACACAGCTGTGCACCCCTCCCTGTGAGGCGTGTGCACCAGCTCAGCTGTGTACCCCTCCCTGTGAGGTCTGTGCACCAACACAGCTGTGCACCACTCCCTGCCAGCATTCAGCTGTTGCTCGTAGCTGGCCTTTCTGTCCAGCAGAGGCTTCACTGCCAGCTGGGGCTGATCTTCTCTGATGCCAGCCCTGCCCTGTTCCTTTCCCCCTCTGATGATGGCTGCATACTTACCCACGCTCTCTCACTAGCTCATCACTGCCTTTTCTCAAACATTGTCAAGGTCCATAGTGATGTTGAAGGTTTATCTCAATGACTGACCCTGTTCTCTGTGTGTGTGGGTGTTCAGTAACACTAAAATAAATTGGGTGTTTAAGTTGTCTGGTCCTTGAGAAAGTACAGGTGGAGAATATTGTGTTCATCAGCTGTCAGAGATCATCTTGAGAGAAAGTTTAAAAATGGCTGTATTCCAGTTTACTTTGCTTTTCTATCCTATCATTTGGTTTGTTTGAGGCATTTTATGTCATCTTGAACATTTAAGCAATAGCAAAGTAATCATGTGACCACCACATACAATTTACTATTATGGTTTATACTCAGTGTTGTGTAATAGAAGAAAGATGGGCTGAGCTGTAGATTTCTGTGTTTTCTCCTTGGTCTTGTGCTAAGAGGAAACTCCCACTGGTAACTTGCGGCAACAGCTGATTTGCCTCTGCTTTCTTGTTTGTCCCCAGTGACATTGCCGGGATGCTACTGAAATCCACGGGGAGCTTTTTGGAATCCGGCCTGCAGGAGAGCTGTGCTGAGCTCTGGACCAGCGCTGATGACAGCAGTGCGGCCGATGAGCTAAGGTTGGTGACACACTGGCTTTCTGGCCATTTCTTACTGTGGAGTTTTACTTCTGGAGGGCTTTGTTCAGACCGGACAGTGATGGACAGGAATTGTCAGTGCTTCTGGCTTTACGTGAACGCTTCTTTATAGGCGAATGCTTTAACATAGTGAAGACAGTGGGTATTAACTGAAAATGGCTGCCACAGCAGTCTGCTCCCATGGTTCCTGCAGCATCTTTAAACGTTACAGTTTTGTTCTTTAAACCCCTGCTATCTTTTAATGCCCTTGGGCACATGTTTATACATGGCTTATCCCTTCTGTTGCACATTAGGGTAAACACATGGGCCATGGCTCATCTGTTGAATTCCCTCCAGCGTCTTCTAGTTGCTACTGAACCATTGAGATTATCTTCCCTCCCTCCTTCCTCCCTCTTTCCTTCCTCCCTCTCTCCCCCTTCACTCCCTCCCTCTCTTCATTTCTGTGTGTGTGTGTGCGCCAGTGTGTGTGTGTGCGCCAGTGTGTGTGTGCGCCACTGTGTGTGTGTGTGTGCCAGTGTGTGTATGTGTGTCTGCCAGTGTGTGTGTGTGTGTGTGTGTGCACCAGTGTGTGTGTGTCTGTGTGTCTGTGTGTGTGTCTGTGTGTGTGTGCCAGTGTGTGTGTGTGCGCGAGTGTGTGTGTGTGTGTGTGCCAGTGTGTGTGTGTGTGCGCGTGTGTGTGTGTGTGTGTGTGTGTGTGTGTGTGTGTGTGTGTGTGTGCGCACCAGTGTGTGTGTGTCTGTGTGTGTGCCAGTGTGTGTGTGTCTGTGTGTGCCTCTGTTTGTGTGTGTGTGTGCGCGCCAGTGTGTATGTGTGTGCCAGTGTCTGTGTGTGTGTGTGCACACCAGTGTGTGTGTCTGTGTGTGTGTGCGCGCCAGTGTGTGTGTGTGTGTGCGCCTGTGTGTGTGTGTGTCTGTGTGTGTGCGCGCCAGTGTGTGTGTGTGTCTGTGTGTGTGTGTGTGTATGTGTGTGTGTCTGTGTGTGTGTGCGCCAGTGTGTGGGTGCTGTAGTTCTAAGTTGTTAATGCACATGAAGAATGGAGGCAGCGAGCTGGGCAGCAGCTCTTTGCAGACTGCTTGCCTGCCAGAGATGGATCTCACAGGGCTGTCTGTGGAAGGGCATGGCTACTCCAGCTCCGTGGTGTCCTGCCCCTGTGGTCAGCTGTGGTGGCAATGTGGTGCCACACAACTCAGCATGAGCCAGGAGATGGTACGAGGGGCTGGCTGTATGCACCACACTGGGTGTCTATTTCTTCTCAGTTATTACGATGTCTAAGAACTTGTCATACTGTCTAGAAAATTAAATGTACTGTGTGTTGACACCCCCTACGCGCATTGAAAGGGCTCCAGTAGTTACTACAGAGCTCTGTGGCTCAGGCTTCCCGGGATTTGAGCCACACTCTCAGTAGCTGCTTGTTCCTATGGATGAAGGCCATATTGGTTGCTAGGCTTTGAAATTCGCTTTGTGTTTGTTAGTAGTTGCTCTTGTGCTCAGTGGCCCCCTATGTGAGCTAACTGAACTTTACCCCTGGCAGGAGATCTGTCATAGAGATCAGCCGGGCACTCAAGGAGCTCTTCCACGAAGCCAGGGAAAGGGCCTCCAAGGCACTGGGCTTTGCTAAAATGCTAAGGAAGGTGAGTCCACCACCCGGTCGCTGCTGCCCGTTTCCCATCTTCTATCTTAGAGCTGAGCCTAAGGAAGTTTCCTTTCTGTGATCCTAGGACCTGGAAATAGCAGCAGAGTTTGTACTGTCTGCCTCGGTCCGAGAGCTCCTGGATGTTCTGGAAGCAAAGCAGTATGTTAAGGTGAGTGAGTCCCCACGGTGTTCCGGAGTCTTGAGTCTCTGCTGCCTTCTAAAGAGGCTGCTTGTTCATACATGTTCACAGAAGAACACACTTCCTTATACTGAGCTTGTTTATAAATACAAATGATCAACCACAATGTATTAACTTAGTTATGCATAAACATGTAAATACCTATATAAAACGGTGACTACAATAGTGACTATAAACAATATTACTGACTTTGGTAGCAATCTTAGCATTTGCCCTCAGGTCTTCTGCACTCCAAGGTCTGCATGGCTCTTTGGCGATGGTTACCTTGGTCATCAAGTTACTGCTTGGGCCTAACTCTACTCCTCTTTAGGTTGAGATTTGTCACTTTGGGACCTGCATATGACATGTCATTGGCAACTGTATGCCAAGCCTGGGTGTCTTAGTTAGGGTTTCTGTTCTGATGAAACACCATGACCAAAACACCTTGGGGAGGAAAGGGGTTATTTCGTTTACAGTTCCATATCGCTGTTCATCATCAAGGGGAAGGCAGGAGCCTGAAGGCAGGAGCTGATCCAGGAGCTGAGGCCATGGAAAAATGTTACTTACTAGCTTGTTCCTCATGGTATCATCCAAATAGACTGGGCCGTCCCCCGTCAATCGCTAATTAAGAAAATGCTCTACAGGCTTGCCCAGTGCCTGAGCTTATGGAGGCGTCTTTTCAGCTGAGGTTCCCTCCTCTTCAGTGACTCTAGCGTAGGTCAAGTTGATAGACAACTATTTAGTACACTGGGGGATGTGTGACGGAGGGGTGGCTGCTGTGCACTCCATCATGGCAGTATAATGCCCCTGCCTCGTAGACCAGCCTGACAGCAGCGTTCACAGGTTGTACCAGGCACGCACACCCATGAAGAACTAGCCGTTGCACGTGGCACAGTGAAGCGGTGCCCTGTATCCGGAGAAACTTCAGTACTGCCCCAGAGCCCTCCCAGCCCCTGTTCCTTCTTGCGTCAGCCTCAGTCAACCGAGGCACTTGCAGTTCAGCTTGCTGTCGGCACTCACGCCTCTCGCACACACGTCCTCTTTCTGGCAGCTGCTTGTCTATCCACTCCCACGCTGAAACCCCTGGGCTGGCCTTGAATTCACTGTGTAGCCCAGGTTGCCTTCTGAGGCCCAGGAATGCAGGCTTGCACTCTGCCCTGGCTGCTCTTGCTCTCACATCTCTTAGTTTAAGAATGGGCTGTTTCTTTTCCAGGTGCAGATTCCTGGGCTGGAGAATTTGCACGTGTTCGTTCCTGACAGCCTTGCAGAGGAGAAGAAAATTATTCTTCAGCTACTCAATGCTGCCACGGGAAAGGACTGCTCAAAGGACCCAGACGACGTCTTCATGGACGCCTTTCTGCTGCTGACCAAGCACGGGGACCGAGCCCGGGACTCGGAAGACAGCTGGGGCACGTGGGAAGCCCGGGCTGTCAAAATCGTGCCCCAGGTGGAGACTGTCGACACCCTGAGAAGCATGCAGGTGGGTGTTTGGAAGGGCCTGTGTGAAACAGGCTGTGGCCACTTAGAAACATCACCCCAAATGACCTGAAGTGTGTGCCCCCTAGAAATGGGCCTGTGTGGTTCTCTACATGAATTGTTAACATGATTGTACTAAAAGTATCCCAGCAAGTTTGATAAGTGTGTCAAATTGTACTGGAATGTTTGAAATGGCCTGCTTGTTTGATTTATGTATTTTCATGTTCAGTCAGTTAGATTTGAAAGACATAATTCCACTGATGAGTCCTAATTCCAGACAGCCCAGTCCCAGAATGCCCCTGAAGAGCAGGAACAGTGCTGCCCCAAGTGCTGCTTAGGGACGCCTCATGGCCCGCTGTCAGGAGGCCCCTCACATGTGTGGCCAGCGTAGGGGCAGTGAGAGCAGTGTTCACACTCACCTGGAGCTCTGCTGGACCAGCTGCATCTCTCCCATCCCACCCACCTGTTCTTTCTCTTGCATTCTCAGTCAAGCACGTCCACTCGCTTGTTTAAGTCAGCCTTGCAGCAGGGAATGGAAGTGCATCTCCCACGTCTACCTAATAGCCAACCTGGCAGCCAGACGTGTGTTCAGTGAACGATTTGTCTGGTGTTGCCAGGGCCACCGCCACAGCTCAAGCATCACTGCCTTTCCTGAGCAGCCGGGCTTTCCTGCTTGTAGTTTTCCTGCTTCAAGCCTCCTTCCCTCCCCAGTTAATCTCCAGTTAGTTTTTTGGTTGGAGAGCAGTTATGACAACATGCAGCTCTCCCCCAAATGCTGCAGTAGCTCTCGGTCTCGCAGCCCTGATCTCTCAGTGATCAATGCCAGGGCTCTCATCTTCTTTGTCTTCCCATCTCCGGGGCTGCTCCAACACACACAACCCATGTGTGCCCATGCCCTGTCCCAGTGGAGTGTGGAGCTCCTCTTCCCTTGGCTGAAGAGCTTGCTGCCCTGGCCTGTGGTAGCTGGGCCTGCAGGTCATCCTGGCCGTGTGGCTAGCAGTTGCATAGCAGTCCTGAGGGTGGTGTTGTTTGGGGGTGGGAGTTGCAATACAGTGGGAGAGCAGTCACTGGGCTGTTTGCATGTCCTGTGTTTGGTTTTCCTTCCAGGTGGACAATCTTCTGCTGGTTGTCATGGAGTCTGCTCATCTCATACTTCAGAGAAAAGCTTTCCAACAGTCCATTGAGGGGCTGATGACTCTACGCCACGAGCAGACATCCAGTCAGCCGGTCATTGCCAAAGCTTTGCAGCAGCTTAAGGTATGGGGTGATGTCATTTGAGGGATGAGTGCCCTCATCCTTCCTAGTATACACTCATGCACATGTGTAAATGAAGCACTTCCTAGGTGTTTCCTGAAACTGTAGAGCTGGGAAGGATGGAAATTGAGTGGTTTTGTGACCTTACGGATGAGCCAGGGCTGGCTGGTTGGCAAAGTTGAGAATGAGATCTCGGCTTCTTCCTTCTGTTAAGTTTCTTTCACCTTTAGCAGTTTTCAGTATTTGCTACAGGTGCTCTTTCTGCATGGTCAAAGAGTTGCTTATTATTTTGTTCAATATATGATTCAGCCAAGTGAACTCTAACAGAAAGAGCCGGTATGGGCAGATGTGCAGGCCTTGCGGTCTGTGGCAGCCACAGCTGTGCACTTTCTCACTCTTTCTGTCTGCACCTGTGTTTTGCACTGTGTTCTTGGGTCCTGTTTTCCTCGGCTTCCTGCAGCACTGTGGCGTCTTAGAGACTCCAGGGAAGTCCAAGTCGTTCAGTGAACACTGGTCTTCTCCTGCCAATCCAGTCCATTTTATTTATTGATTAATCTCTTAGAAACCGTTCTCCCACCCCAATACCAAGACAGGGAACTGTTGCCTTCTAGTTCAAGCCAGGCTACTCTGTAGAGTGGAGGGCGCTGTGCGGCCTGAGTTTACCTCAGCTTGGAGAACCTGGCTCCAGGGCGTGGACTGCTGTCACACTGAGAGGCCAGCACCTCTTCATAGCGTCTGGGAATTGCATTGTGGTAGCAAAGCTGGCAGAGTTTCAAACAGGAAGGCTGGGAGTAACTGACAAAAGCATCACTCGGGCACTGACGTCCATGGGTCAAGGTCACGGATGTGCTGACCAAGTATCACAGTCTGGTTTGATATACACCGCAAAAAAGGGAGACTATACTGGAGCGAAAGCTGGTGAAGTCAGGTCAGCCCAGACTGAGGCTTGAGGAGTACCTGATTCTATATGCTGAGCTGTGGGAGTTTGGAAGATTTTTGAGGAATATTTTGCACTGAAATGTGAGACGTAGTAGATTCTCAGTGTAGAAGGGTGTGAGAGATGGCTAGAAAGGGGATGAGTGTGGAGCCAGCCTTATGCTGCTTAAGAGAACTTAAATTAAGACAGGTCTCTCAGCCTTTGCTCTGTTGACGCTGGGGACAGTGATTCTTCCTTGTGTGGGGTGCTAGGGTATCTCTTGTTATATGAGGTGGTGGTGGTGATGTGCTACCTAATATATGGGGTGGAGGGCGTCTCCTTTTGTTTGGATGATGGTAGGGATGTCTCCTTTTGCTCCGAGTAGTAAGAAGATGTCTCTCCTATGCTGTGGGATATTTGGCAGCATCCTTGACCTCCGCCCACCAGGTGGCAGTGGACCTAACCACCTCCTCCTCCTCCTCCTCCTCCTCCTCCTCCTCCTCCTCCTCCTCCATCTCCTCCATTGATGATCTCCCGTGGTTATTGCACAGAAGGGCCAGGGACATCAACGCCTGTCCAAAGACCAGAATGCGGTTAGGTAGGCAGCCGCCTCATGTGGCTGCTTCCACCAAGTGACCTGTAAGGTGTTAAAGAATACTTCACACAGAGAATGGTGGAAGTAGGAGTTCTTTGTCACATTTCGGATAAAGTGTCTCTGTGGTTTCCGCCTGTGCTGATGGTGGAGTCCTCCTGTGGAGAGTGCTGGTTTGCCTCTCTTCAGGCTAGTCATTCACGGTTTGGCTCTCCTCAGAACGATGCCCTTGAGCTGTGCAACAGAATAAGCGATGCCATTGACCGAGTGGAGCACATGTTCACCCTGGAGTCTGATGCTGAGGCTGATGAGTCCGAGTCTGCCACGCTGCAGCAGTACTACCGAGAGGCCATGATTCAGGGCTACAACTTTGGGTTCGAGGTAGGCACCAGTGCAGGGGACAGCGCACAGTCCAGACACTGCTGTGTGGACTCTGCACTGACAGCGCTTCTATTGTTTGTAATGACTGCATCGTCAGGAATGTCGCCTTACACTGCCATGGAGTGTCAGAACATTAGTTTTCTTTTAAAGTTCATAGTTGCCCAGATTTTATTTTCTACTCACAGCTATCTACTGTATTTTAAAACTTTCTTTAAAGGATATTTAATATAATAAAAGTATATTCCTAACTTAAATATGGATAAAGCATTTATCTACCAAACTATATTTTGTGACTATATTGTGTAATCCAGTGGGTTATTCAGAGTATGTGTACTAATTAGATTGTCCTGTTCATTTTTAGAAAAAGACATTTCAGGTAAATGCGGCATTATTGTGTATAGATGTTGCTTGGATGGTTTTAATTTTGATATGTGTGAAACATTTTTACAGTATCATAAAGAAGTTGTTCGTTTGATGTCTGGAGAATTCAGACAGAAGATAGGAGACAAATACATAAGTTTTGCCCAGAAGTGGATGAATTACGTCCTGACCAAATGTGAGAGTGGTAGAGGCACAAGACCCAGGTAATAACCAAGAGGCACACTCGATTCTTACACGAGGGATGTGGGGATTCTGTTTCTGTGCGCCATGTGAAATTTATAAGTGGATCATACAAGGAGAGCAATCAGTACTTTTAAAAATGCCATTTTAAAGTCTGTAATATATCCTAAGCTGCATTCCTCCTAAGAGGGATCTCTCTCTCTCTCTCTCTCTCTCTCTCTGTGTGTGTGTGTGTGTGTGTGTGTGTAAATCATCCCTATCTGTAATGCTCTGCAGTTGTTCCTCTAGCATAAAGTTGTCACTAAAGTGTATGAATGAAAACTGGCCGGGCATTCTGTAATCCATGTGGACAGACATGGGACACTTGGAAGTCACTTTCCGAGTCAGAACAGTGCAAGCCAGCTGCATGTGAAGTCACAGCCGTAGCCTGGTGTTACAAGCTCACAGGCGCTGTGGGTGCCGCTGTCCTCAATGGCCTCGTGCTGCTTCTTGGTTAAAACTGACTTTAAAAAGCCATCCTGTCCTTTAAAAACAAAAACAAAAACGTCACTGTAAGGTCGTCTGCTCAGGTGTTTATATAGCAAGCATCCCCCCCACCCCTTGTCAGAACAGACCAAGCATTTGGTAATATGTAGCATACACGTTACATGGAGACAGGTGCATCTCTGCCTATGGATATCATTGCTTATGGGGAATAGTCTGCTAAGTTGCTTTTATTTATGAAAATAGAATTTATAGTGTTTAAATGGTACTTAACTTGTATACAGTTTATACTTGTATCATTTGTCATTCAAATGGATAGTAACTAGATAGTAAGTCTCTAGTTACTTTTCTGCTGATCTTAGTGTGTACTCTGCAGCGCTTCTCCAGCTGTTATGTGACTGTTGAATATTTTCCTATGACAGGTGGGCCACTCAAGGATTTGATTTCCTACAAGCCATTGAACCTGCCTTTATCTCAGCTTTACCAGAAGACGACTTCCTGGTACGGCATACTTCAAATACTTTTCTGTTAAATAAGAACCAAGTGGGTCACTTTTCTCTCCTTAATGTGTACTTTTTTATGGAGTCCTGATTCCTCAGTACACTTTCTGTCATTGCTGTGAGGATGATGAGCCATTAAAGTCCTGCGCTCTTAAAAAAAATGCAGCATGGTTTTCACTGCTCTTCTGTTATTACAGCTGTGTGCAGCTGACTAGCTGGTGGCCTCTCGCCCTCAAATTTCTGAAGTAGATGCTAGTTTCATATTTTATAAGCTGCCAGCTCAGTGGCTGCCCTTTGGAAGCTAATGGAGAGCAGGATTGACTGTTTGCCCTCAGTGTCCATCTTCAGAGTCAATGCCATAGGCTGTTATTGCTCTGCTCAGTCACATCAGTTGGTGATGCTGCACAGATATGACTTCCTTCCTGCTGCCCTCTGATTACAGAGACACATGCATCCCTGCTTTTGGATATCACTCATTCATGGGAATAGTCTGCTAAGTTGCTTATTTATGAAAATAGAATCTATAATAGTAAATAGTATTTAACTTGTACCCTATTTATGCTTGTATCTTTTGCCTTTTAAACTAACTGAAAGTATTTACTTAATGTCAAATGTTGCTTTCAGATAGACTGAGTCTAGTGTGCTAAGTATATAACTAAGAATTTACTTTCTTTTATCTTCCAATTTTTCTTTGGTTTCTAGAGTTTGCAAGCCTTGATGAATGAGTGTATTGGCCATGTCATAGGCAAGCCACACAGCCCTGTCACAGGTTTGTATCTTGGTGAGACCAGCACACACCGGGTTTGATGAGCAAATTGTCTTGAAATTGATGTAATTTATAAGAATATTTTTTAAGGTATTCAGAGGGTAGCAGAGATGAGGTTTATGCTGGAAATTCCACAGTCAGTGTCTAAACCCTACAGAAAGATTAAAATGTCATTTGAACTGGTTTTTGTTTTTCTAGTGTTAATACTGCAGCCTGCCCTCCTTATTAAAATCTTTGTGTACGGGGCACATAGGAAGGGGTTCTTCTGGTTCCCCTTATCTCATGGAGGAGGGGTATTTGTTTTTCTATGCTTTTCCTACTTCACCACTCACTTGGGTAAATGTTGTCTTGATTTCAGTTTTTAAAAATGAATTTCTTAGCTGGGTGGTGGTGGCACACACCTTTAATTCCAGTATTTAGGGGGCAGAGGCAGGCAGATCTCTGAGTTCAAGGCCAGCCTACTCTACAGAGTGAGTTCTAGGATAGCCAGAGTTATACAGAGAAACCCATTTGCAAAAAAACAAAACAAAACAAAACAAAAACAGATTTACAGTGTATGTTGTCCTTAAAAAAGAAAATATTTATTAAGAAAGATTGTGTCATTCTTGATATAGTCTGTGAGTACTTATGCCATAAGCACTCTAAAATTGAGTCCTTAAATTGTATCAACTAAGCCAGGTGTGGTGGCGCACATTTTTAATCCCAGTACTCCAGAGGCAGAGGCAGGTGGATCTCTGTGAGTTTGAGGCCAGCCTGATCTACAAAGTGAGTCTAGAACAGACAAGGCTACACAGAGAAACCCTGTCTTGAAAAACAAACAACAAAAACAACAGATTGTATCAAATAGTTCAGAAACGGTAAATTTGATGAATGTGAGCTACATTGGTTAAAGATACTTGCCAGCCACAAAAAAATTTAGTATTAAAACAGGCCTTAATCCCTGCTTTTGTTTTAGAATGTAGAATTCATTGCGTTTCTACACACGCCGTCTTCCCAGGCTATCCCGAAAGGACAGTTACTGTTGTAAAACTACTCAAGTGCATTAGAGAGAGGAGCTTGCACGGCACTGTCTTCTCAGACTCCGCTCCCAGTCCAGGAGCAGTATTAGAACTGATCTTCCGCTTTCTCAAAACGTTGTTCTCTGCCTGTCATGTTACTGTGAGGAAGCAAACCACCTTGACATGAGTGTTTCCATTTAGGGTGAACTGTGAGTAGACTAAAATTGCTACATGTCAAGAGAGATCGTCACAGCCTAAGGACCGTAGGAACCAGGTGGCTATTGAAAGCAACCATAAGAGAAAGCCGTTAGAATAGACATGTCAATCCCCACTCCCGCCGAGGTGGAGAGGTGGAACCATGTCCATTTTGTAGTAGGAAAATCGTGGTTTTACATTTCCCTTTGACTTTCTTCCAATTTTAGGACTGGGACATAACTTACATAAGGGGTACACTCCTAGCATGTACTGGGTATGGCCTTAAATCCCCAGCACCATGAAGTTTGTCTATAGTAATAACGTCTAATTTTATATGTCACACAGTTTTTAGGTTTTAGTTCTGTCTTGAGTCGTACCTGCATTAATCTCTATATCACCCTATTTAAAAGAAGAGGAGGCATCTTCTCTGGGGGAGAAGTCAGGGCCGATCTTGTCCCATCCCTGGGCCTGGGTACCATTAGGTAGTGGAGCATAATTGTGTGTGTTGTGTCACGGAGATGTCCACCCCAGGACCTTTTCGTTGGCTAGCTGCCCAGTACTCCTTGGTGATTCGCTGGTCCGGATGGACGCCGGTCACTTGTTCAGCGGATGTTGTGCGGTTCGCACTGGGGTTTGCACAGACATGGTTCTGGCGGAGATGCATTTGAATGTGTAACATAACTGCTCACTTTTACGAAGGTTCCGTATTTGGTAATGTTGCTTATTTTTCCACCCTGTGAGTGACATCGTCTTGGTCACTGGCGAAGTTGGTTACCATTCCAGTCCCGCTAAGTGGCCTGCCCTGCAGTTCTCTCTTGCCCACCTTAACACGTTTCCTGGGTTGGCATTTTCGGCAGCTATCCATCGGAACAGCCCCCGGCCTGTGAAGGTGCCCCGGTGCCACAGTGACCCTCCTAACCCTCACCTCATCATCCCAACTCCAGAGGGATTCAGGTACTTGGCGGCCCTGCCTCACGGACCTGTCTGCTGTGCATGCTCATGCTTTGGCCTTAGCTGGGTGCTTGCTTGGGTGCAGGATTCTTCCTTCTCATTGCCAGGTGCTGCCCACAGCTCTTCTCTGTGTTTTCCTGAGGGCACACCACAGTGCCTTAGCTGCTGAGGAGAAACAGGCCTGTGCCTTTGAACATACCTTAACTCCCTGCTCTCTTGTAGCCTCGCTTCTACTGAGTGCTTTCTGGCTTTGGAGTACTTACTTCTCTTTCTTTCTTAGAAAAAACCTTAGGAAAACATTTAAGTGTACAAAGCACAGTGAACTCGTGACGACACTTCTCAGTGTCTCTTTAAGAGTGGAGAAAGCTGGCGTAACTGTTCTCCCATGGACGTATGTGAGTGCATACAGTTGTGATTAGATTGAGTGTCCAGAGACACACTCGTGTTCACACTGGTGCTCTTGAATTGGCATTTCTGCACCTGTGGTAGTGAGTGTCCTCTTTTCCCACTTCAGAACCTTTGACAAGCTACTTTCATGTGGTAGGTTTTCTAGGTCAGGACCTTTGACACTATTTTTCCCCCCACACGAAGACCAGAACTTTCAAGTAGCAATGTGCATTTTATATTTTAGAGATTTTTTTTTTCCCACTTCCTACCCATGTATTACGTGTCAGTCCCCTTCTTGCCTGTGTTCCTGAAGCCTTTCTTCTTGCCTTAGCACCCGGAGTATGCCTTCCGACGCTCGGAACCATGGCAACTCTGCTGCTGCTGCCGCCGCTGCCGCCGCCGCTGCCACCACTGCTACTGGCCGCCCTGGCCCAGGTGGTGGTGACTCCGCGCCGGCCAAAGCTGTCAACACTGCCCCTGATACCAGGTAGTCCCGCTACACCAGCAGCGTACCTCCCACCCCAGTGCCCCTCATGCCCTTCCGTGGGGCTCCTAGCGATAGGCTGTGTCACAGGGTGACAGCTGTGGGAGTGGGGTTCCCTGCGGGTTGTCACAGCTTCCAGACCCTGGCAGTAGGCAGCAGTAGACCACTTACTGATGGTAATGTTTCTCCTTTGGAACCAGCATTAGCTAAAATGACCCCTGGCTCTGCCAGTCTTCGCCCTAGTGCACCAGAGGAAAGAACCTGGGGTGTACAAGGGGATTCGAAGCTGGGCCTAGCAGTCTTTCCCAGGTAGGAGCAAAGCAGTTCTTTTTTCATTTCACCCAGTGTCTGAGCGGAAGGGGCACTGCCCGTGCTCTTGTCTTCCAGGAAGGAAGGAGGGGGAGGTATCAAAAGGAATGGTCTTGGGAGAGTCAACCAAATGCAGCACCTAGGATGGTGCAGTGTAAAAGCGGGAAAGACATCGTGGCTTTGCAGCTCAAACAACTAAAATTTCCACAAACATTTCTAGTATTGCTACTTATTAAAATAATTAATATTCCTAATTTTTAGTCATAAATACCTATAACCTTAAAAATTAAAATGTTTTACAGTTTAATCCATTAACCACAAAATAAACATTAATGCTCCCATTTACTGCTTGTGTTTAGTATTGGAGAATTTCATGTGTGCTTCCATCTCACCATGGGAGCTTCCTAGACACTGACTATAGCAATGCGTGCAGAGTCCAGGGAAGCAGTGGAGAGCGCTAACCACTTCGCTGCCCAGTTTCTCAGCTGCTGCAGCTGCGTCTGCATCGCACATGATGTTCCATTGTGGCCTGGAGACACCTGCCACTGTAAGGCCAGGGACTGGTGCAGGACTCCATGCTGCAGCTGGCTTCTCCCTGCACCCATCTTAGGCTGTCTGTCAGCAGTATTTGATCATCTCTACCCAGCATCATGTAGCTCTTGCTCTGACTTCAGGTCCACTTGCCCCCTAGTGGCTTTAGCAGCAGTTTTGAAATTGTTTATTTATTTTAAAACAAAGAGGGAGAAACTTTGCTTTTGAGACAGTGTGTTTGTGAACATCGATAGAAAAAGCAGAGTTCCACAAAGAAACATGGTAATCGAGGACACCTGCCTGCTCTGTTCCCTTTTGTGGCACTCCTAGGAGTGTCTTGAGGGGCGTGCCGGGTCGGTGCACTCCTGCTCAGCCCTGCAGTGTATACTTGAGCACCCAGGTATTGGCCTTGGAAATGGCTATCCTGGGCTTAAGTTCTGTCACCAATATCTGTTTGAAAACAAAACATCTCTTCAGTGCTGGGCTTACAGAGCCAGCGTCCACTGATGCTCAAGAGCTGCATGTTCAGCTCAATCCTGTTTCAAGCTGCTTGTTACTACACCGAAATGGTCAGACTTGTAACTTCACCCCAGAGCCCTACATCCCATCCACAGATACACCACTTTACCCTTCCAGAAAGTCACAAAACTGACTTATTTCACCATCAGGAAAGCAAGAAGGTAGACACACCGAGTGACCCCTTTGGCCTCCCAGGTGTGGCCCTGCCAGATATGGACTATGTGCCCTCCCTTTAGTTAATTCCCTGGCTCTCAAGTGCCACCTGAGCTATTTCAAGGAGCCACAGACAGCAGAAGTGGTGCCACATCAGATGTGCACCGACTAGCCCAGGCTGCCATGGCGCAAGAGGAACCACATTATCTCGGTCTGCTCGACACGTGAGCACACACGGCAGCAGCTTCTAGAGCAGCGAACCCATTTTCATGTGGTCCTCAGTTACGAGTGCCGAAGTTTAACACTTCCTACTTAAACACAGCTTTGCCCCTGCGAGCGGTTCACCTTGTTGTAGGCGGCCAGCTGACTAACTCTGTCTCTAACATGCCGAGTCTCTTGCTCTCTGGGTGCTTGGCTACTGCTTGAAAAACTGTCAGGCTCTCCTTTCTTACTGCTAGAGACTTGCAGTCTTTTGAACCATCTAACAATTTTAGCAGTCTTGTTATAACTAAGTATTTAAAGATAACTTGTTGACATCCTTAAATATGACATAATTTGGCTAATACACCCCTATCCGTGTTGGGCTTAGAGGGGGAGCGTTTCATGCACTGCCATTTAAGTAGACGGCCTTTATTCTTGCTCCTGTTGTTAATGGAGAGTGAGCAAATTTGGGGGCCAAGTACCCTCCTGTCAGTCCCCAGGGGAGACCCTGTCTCAGTGGCAGCTCTGTTTATTTGGGTGATAGATTTTGTGGGGTTTGCCCACGTTGCCCTCTGTCCACTAGATGCCAGTTGCACCCTCCCGATTCCTAGTCATGAGTGTCTCCAGGTGCCACCATCGGCCCCCAGGCATGACTGTCTTGTCTAGAATAACCTCCCAGACCTTTCGTTTACAGTCCCTTTCACTTGAAAGCTCAGTTTGTTATTTGTTGACATTAAAACAGAGGTTCCAGTGTCCCTGAAAATGATCGCTTGGCATCCATAGCTGCAGAACTGCAGTTCAGGTCTCTGAGTCGACACTCAAGCCCTACAGAAGAGCGAGATGGTAAGTGTCATTGTGTCAGCTGCATTTCCCACCAGCACATCTATTTATCTTAGTCCACCAGTTCTGATGTCCTTGAACTCACAGGAGCGTGGGAGCCACCGAGCTTTAGCTGACGCTTAGCCCTGCCCACCGTGGCCGTTCAGTGTAGCCTTGTGTATTCTACGTCCTCTTCCTTGTGTTTTCCTTTTGATGGTTGAGCACTCTGACTCACATTAGAATACAGAACTGTTAGTGTGTTTGTTGTAATATGGTGACAGTCCCCCAAAAACTGCCTCTCAGATAGGGTTCCCCAGGATGCTACTTTTGTGCAGATCTGTTGTCTGTGACTCTTGGGAGTCTGTTACAACAGTATGGTAACACTCTCTTGATTAGGTACCGTTTTGTAGCAGTGAATACAGACATCAGACTCAGTAGGAATGAGTCCGCAGTAAGAGCATATCAGCAGTGGCTGTTGCTGTTCATCACCTCAGCATAGTGTAGTTCTTCACGAATCTTACTTTGTATGAAAACCACTTCCCACAGAGCCAGCATATCCGCGGAATGACTCCAGTGGATCAGCACGGAGAAGTTGGGAACTTCGCACACTCATTAGCCAGACCAAAGGTACGACAGCAGAGTTGCACTTGACAGCGCTCAGGCTCTGAGTCGTTAGGTCTTCTGCTTTAACATCGTGATCTCACTGCTACCTCCGACGTCATGGTCCCTGCCGTGGCCTTTCTGCACACTGTCTGGTTTATACAGTCTATGGCAAGGGCCTTTGCGTGTGCTCATCCTTTAGCTGGATAACTGTCAGGCATCTATGTAAGTGCTCATTCGCCTCCGTGCTAAGAAATCGGGGAGAACTTTGGCTGCTAGGAGGTGAGATCTCCTGTCAGCGGAACTGGGGAGGAGGCGGGGGCGGGGCTGGAGCTCGAGCACAGCAACTCAGGCAGATGGAAGTATGAGGTTAACATGGGATTCAGAGCCCAGTGGCAGCAAGAAACAGCTTTGGTGCAACAGCCCTGTATTGATTTGTGTGTATTGAGCGAGAGACTTCTGGATCTGCGCCCAGAAACTGGGAACGAATCTCTGTGTTAGCCCACCTGTAACCATGGTTACCCTACTTGTAACTGTGGTTACCCTAGACACAATGGTGGGCCTGACTCTGCCCTCTTTTGAAAACAAATACCTGGTGGTTAGGTAAAATTGGGAACTGCTAGGACTGTGTCCCTCTCTGTAAAGCTGCGATTCCCAGTGACATGCTGAAGTCTAAGTCTTCTGCAGAAAGGCTCACTAGCGTATAATTACACAATTGTTTCACAGATATTCTGACATAGCAGTGAAAACTTGTCCAGGCAAACCTGGTATATCATAATTTGCGTTAAAAAAAATTAGATTTCCAGGCTTTAAAAAATGACTGTGATAGGTAGATACGATATAATTAAAACATAAACCTTTGGGAGTGTCACTTTTGAAATTAGCCGTAAAGTCACCCATATCCTCAAAGAGCCCTTTGTCTGCTAGACAAAGCTAATGCTTTCAGAGAACTACGTCATGAGCTGTAAGCCATTAATGGCTGGTGCATATGAGTGTGTTCAGCCTAGTGACCATCAACAGAGGATGTGATGTCACACGTGTGCATGTGCACTTGGGCACACATAACATGGAGTACCGTGTGCTGGCTAAGGAGGAGGAAATTATGTTGTGTGAGAAAAATGGGTGGAGTTGGAGTTCACAGTTGCTGTTTTCTTGTGTCCTCTTGGAACCCAGCTTTCCTGCATTCCGGGCCTGACGATCTCACGTCTCTCCACAGACTCTGCCTCTAAGCAGGGGCCTATAGAAGCTATCCAGAAGTCAGTCCGGCTCTTTGAAGAGAGGAGGTATCGAGAAATGAGGAGAAAGAATATCATTGGCCAAGTTTGTGACACCCCTAAATCCTATGATAACATCATGCATGTTGGATTGAGGAAGGTGACGTTTAAGTGGCAAAGAGGAAACAAAATCGGTGAGCAGGCCAAAGGGCCATCTTGGTAGAAACGAATTCTTTCTAGTGTTTTTCACGTGATTCTTTTTGCTGTTCCATTTCTAAAATGTGTTTAGAGAACAATATAAATGAAAATTGAGAAAAGACTTTTAGGTAGTTGAATAAATTGATTAGTTTTGCTCAATAACTCCAGAAGTTTCCACTTGAGGACTACTGAAATTTTGCCCTCTTGTTCATCTGTATTCTTTTATTCCTACAAGAATATTTGAAAAGAGACTGTATATAAATCAGGATATGATATCATGGCCCTGTCCCACCCTGTCTCACCCTGTCCCTTGCCCCATATCTCCGACAGGCAGACATGCAAAACAATAATATTGCTTAGTTAATTGATTTCCAGATGGACTTAGCTCTTAACAAATAACTAGCAGTGGAGTGTGATGTCCGAGACTCTTGACTCGCTTAAGTACTTTCCTCTGTGAACATGAAGTCTGAAAGGCAAATACAGTTGTAGAGATTCTTCACACTATTTAGGATCAAACAGTCAAATACTTTGTAAAACATCTTAATGGTAGCTCTTGGTCTCCTTCAGTCATATGCCCCTTGGTTTAGTGTCCCAGAAGCGATATGGGAAAATTCCTCTCGCACTTGGCAACTTATAGCAGTGTGGCCACAGAGGGTCCAGACATGCTACGACCATTTCCTTCTGCCCCAGCGCAGCCCATACCCCCCGAGGTGACCAAGGCTCAGAAATCTTCTGGAGCAGTGGATCATTTCTCTCCATAGCTCTTCTGGGTTTTCTACATAGCACATTTTCTCTGTCACAGTAACATTACAGACAGGACATATGCAGGGATGTGATTAACTGTGGATATCAGGGAGCAGTAAGAACCCCTTTAGACTTAAGTAGGAAACTAGAGCAAGCGTAGTGACAGCTCTGTAAACACACTCCAGAGTTAGAGGTGACGTAAGCTGTAGTGACCAGAAGTGTGGCCTGTTTGTGTTGTTCACAGGAGAAGGACAGTATGGGAAGGTGTATACCTGCATCAGCGTCGACACGGGGGAGCTCATGGCCATGAAGGAGGTGAGTCGCGGTTCCCTGGGCCTTTGTCTCAGGTAAATCTGAGTGATTGATCTTCAGGAAAGCCACCGTGTTCACGGCCCTTGCGCATACAGCTGGTCTCAGGAGTCTTGAGTGCTGAGCTGCTTGGCCTGGGTCCTGTGTTCCAGCATTGGGTAGTTGGGGCCAGCCAGCAGCTACCTGAGATAACCTTAGTGGAAGACTGAATACTCTAGAAAGGACTCAGTGAATTCCAGTGCAAAGCAGGTGGGTGTGCCTATGCAGGTGGCTGTGGAAAGCCGTAAGGAAAAGCCCTTAAGATTCAGAACTGAGGATGGCAAGAGCAGAGGAAGCTGAGGAGTGACCAGTGGGGGCCTTCTAGGTGTGTGGGATTCAGGGCGACGGAATATTAGCCCACACTGACCAGTGTATCATCACCCCCCTTTTGTTATAGTTGTTATAATTTTAATTGGCAAAATATTAAATTTTAATTGACAACATAATTTGATATGTTTATGGTTTGTAAAATGTGTTGATAATGTGAAGTGATTGAATCAAATATGTTCATCACCTCAATTTTGTTAGCTTAGGTTTACTCTTTAGGATATCTTTAGGTGAGTACCATACTACCTGTAGTCACCCTTTTAACAATTTGGAATAATTTGGGAGAGTGTTAGGCCGAGTGACACAGGAAACCAAGCACAAATGCTGCACAGCTTCGTTCACATGTGGAGTCCCGTACTAACCATGCATCTGTTATGGGTGGAGCCAGTCAGATCCCTTTATGTTGTGAGTGCTCTGGGACTAACTCTAAGTCAGCCGGTAATCAAAACACTACAGAGGGAGCGTAGGCAAGGAAAGCCATAGGCATGCTGCCCTGGACCTGGGGTCTAGGACTGACATGTCAGGAGACCCATAGTAACCATGGTCTTCCTCTTCCAGATCCGATTTCAGCCTAATGACCATAAAACCATCAAGGAAACTGCAGATGAGCTGAAAATATTTGAAGGCATCAAGCACCCCAACCTGGTCCGGTACTTTGGTGTGGAGCTTCACAGGGTAAGTGGCTTTCACCACACTGAGACCCACTGGGGCACAGCCCAACCTGGTTCTGCAGCCCAGGTCTCCCACTGCCAAAACCAGAGATGTTTTTCATGAAATTTAGTCGCAGATTGTAATCATCAGCCCCACGTCAGTCATGAACTCTGTCAGCCATCTTGCCGCTTTGTCACTTGACACAACTATATACGATCATTTCTTCCCTCTGTTTTTAATAAGCCTACGTGGACTAAGAAAAACCTGAGAGCATCCCTGTGTGGAGTGATGAGACAGGGAAGGAGGACGGACAGCCAGCTCCTCACAGCATGTTGCGAGGGGTCGAGCGTCATTCTGTTTTCACTAACAGATTTGTGACTGATAGGGATGTGTTTCAGGACTTGGTGACCCCTGTAGGCAGGCCGTCACTCCCTGTCTCAGGTTGTATGGCTGGTAGTGTTAGGATGAACACACGTTACCCTGTGAGTCCCTGATGTTCTTCCCAAACGAGCTGTACAGCCCCAGACAGGAGACAGGAGGCTGGTGGCCCCTCTGCGGGAGCATCAGGCCAGCTGCCCCCTCCCTCAGCCCAGCAGGAGGGCCCTGGGAGTTCCAGGCTTTCTGCCACGTTCATGTGGGTGCTGTGTTCCTCCCCAGGAAGAGATGTACATCTTCATGGAGTACTGTGACGAGGGCACGCTGGAGGAGGTGTCAAGGCTGGGCCTTCAGGAGCACGTCATCAGGCTGTATTCCAAGCAGATCACTGTTGCCACCAATGTCCTCCACGAGCACGGCATCGTTCACCGAGACATCAAAGGTTCGCCTCCCCCACCCAGCTGCCAGCGGACGAGTCATTGCTTTCAGTGCTTCTAAAGTGGGCCTTGTGCCAAGAAATGACAGAGAGCCCAGGTGTCTGTGCCTGAGGAGAAAGTCCTCTCTGTGGCCTGTGCAGCCCACATTAGGGAAGTTGGTGTCCTGGAAATAGAGTGTGCTGCTACGCAAGCTACTTTGGTGCAGCACACTCAGCTTGCTGGACACTTGTGACAAAACTCCCTTTCCTAAGCTGGGTCAAAGCCATTGTGCATTCCAGTCCGAATGTGTGTTGTAAGTACACGAAGTGAGTGAGCCCGAAATGCCCGTGAAGCAGAACATGCAGCCGTGTGTTCGGGGTGGAGGTTTGTGTACACCATGCTTTCCAGTCACAGGAGAGCAGCTGCTCCGCCCCAGAACTGTCCCACGTTCAGTGCCTGAGCCACACCACGACCTGGCACATGTTCAGTGCCTGAGCCACACCACAACCTGTCCCACATTCAGTGCCTGAGCCACACCATGACCTGGCACATGTTCAGTGCCTGAGCCACATCACAACCTGCCCCACATTCAGTGCCTGAGCCACACCACAAACTGTCCCACGTTCAGTGCCTGAGCCACACAACGACCCTGACCCCTTTGAGGAGCCCCAGAGATAATTAAAGCAGGAGACTGCTTTTCTCCCTAATTGGCTCAGGGTTGCCTCCTGTCCTGCATCCTGACATTAGCCCAATTACTCAAGAGTGACCTGCATCCTGACCGAGGACTAGACCCCATTTCTGGGCAGCCGTAGTTACGCTGGAAGCTGCCTTGGCCTGGGTATGAGATTTGTTCATGGTCTGCTGAGCGCCTCAGCCTGAGGCCCTCAGCTATGCCAGCTTGGTGGCTGTCTTGTTTGTCTACCACATGGCTTTGCTGGGTCAGTCTGGACATTTGCTTAGCTGTCATTGCCCACATCCACTTGTCCCACTTCACACAGCACACTCCGTCTCCATCATCCCCCAAGGCAGACAGACTCTCTGAGCCCTTAAGTCAGCTTAGCTCATCATCAGTCTATAGCTAAGAATGACTAAGAGTGGCCAAAGAGAGAGCAGTTTCCAAATGGCCACTGTGAGTCGTTGTAGAGACCAGCTTTGGGAGGCTCTCGCTAGTAAAGATAGGATTGTCAGCGGTTCAATGTAAAGCTAAGTGTCCAGTGTGAGCACTGTGTTACTTTGCCTGCATGTATGTCTATGTAAGGGTGTCAGATCCCCTGAAACTGGAGTTAAAGACAGTTGTGAGCCACCATGTGGGTGCTGGGAATTGAACCCAGGTCCTCTGGAGGAGCAGACAGTGCGCTTAACTGCTGAGCCATCTCTCCAGCTCCCACTCTGTTACTTTTAAAGTGTGGTGTATGATTTAATTTCAGCAGTGCTGACTTGCCTATAATAATATAGGCTGTGTACTGAGAGGTGAACAGTAAATCCGGGGAGTGAGATAGGTGTGTGTTGCTTGTAGGAAAATTGGAATGGAAAAATATGCAGCACTGCTTTTAGTTACAATTACAAAGAGATCAGATGCCTTAGTGTGTGACTCTAAAGCCCCTAGCATGTGCAGGTTCTTTTCTGTGCATCCTTTTTGCCCTTGGCACATAGTCACAATGTTCAGGGACACTCTCTCTCTCTCTCTCTCTCTCTCTCTCTCTCTCTCACACACACACACACACACACACACACACACACACCTGGGCTTTGTATAAAACTTCTCTGTAAGAGTGTCTGAGTTTTTAGTTTATTGTGTGTGCCCTGGTGTTAGTTTGTAGTTGTGCTCCATACATTTTCCTGTGGTTGTGTATGGTAAGTGAGGGTCATAACACTTGATTTTATTTAGTTTGTGAATGACGTTTTTAGGAGGTGAGATCCCCTCACTATGTCCCAGAGCCTGCTCAGCAGCTGCTTATTTCTCTTCAGGTGCCAATATCTTCCTTACGTCATCTGGACTAATCAAACTGGGAGATTTTGGATGTTCAGTAAAGCTTAAAAACAACGCCCAGACCATGCCTGGTGAGGTGAACAGCACCCTGGGAACAGCAGGTAAGGCCTAGGCCAGGCAGCTTCTGAGCTCTAACTTGAGGAAGGCCTCTTTCTGTCTCCGAAGGATGCCTAGTGGCTTGCGTTGGTGGGATTGGAACTGAACTAGTTAAATATCCACTCAGAAGGTGGCTACTTGGTGTGGTTGACTGCTGTTGGGTTAAATTTCCTGTTTCTTCTGAGATTACAGTTTGTTGGAAATTTTCACATTCAAAGTTCTTTCTTAAAAGAGAATTCTGTCCCTAACATGTCCATCAAGTTGACTTGAAAATGAAAGCTTTTGTGACCTGTAACGGGGAAGACATCACCCAGGATTGTTAATGTGTTGCGTAGTGCTGTTGATACATCATGCTGTGTCACTAACCCTTGGTATTACTGTATTTGACCGTAAAGCTTACATGGCACCTGAAGTTATCACCCGAGCCAAAGGAGAAGGCCATGGCCGTGCCGCAGATGTCTGGAGTCTGGGCTGCGTCGTCATAGAAATGGTGACTGGCAAGGTAAGCTCCCTGTGCACCTGCAGGAAGACTCTGTGCAGGGCAGCCACAGAACCGAGGCTTTCTCATAAGAGCTGTGGATAGCTTCCTAGCCGAGCTCATGACCAGAGAGGAAATGAGGCCCATCAAAAGGTGCAGTAAGGTCCAGACAGATAACAAGCTGAGAAACACCTGACTGCAGGGCACATGTCACTGAGAGCTCTTAGGATGAATGTATGTTTCAGCTGGAAACATATACACTTGAATTAAACAGAGAAACAGGCAGCCACAGCCACCTGACTTTTGACAAAGATGCCAGTAAATGGAGAAAAGACTGTGACAGATGTGCAGGAGATCCTCACTCTGGATCAGATTCCTTCCTGTAAGACCATAATTCTGAAACTGTGTGAGATTTGATAAAATTGGGGACTATTTAGGACCTGGGTAAGGACTTTGTGGTTAGGACTGCAGTAGTTCAGGAAATAAGGCCGACAGACAGACAGACAGACAGACAGACAGACAGACAGACAGACAGACAGGGCTCATGATATCAAAGCGCCCTGGGCAGGTTCTGAGGAGACGGCGCAGTTGGAAAGGTGCTTCCTGCGCAAGCAGCAGATTCCTAGCGTGCTTGTAAAAGAAGCTGATGGCGAAAGTACAAGACTGCAAGCCCAGGACCCACAACAACAGAGACAGGAGGCTGTGTGGAGCTCGCTGGCCAGCAGCATAGTAGATTGATGAGCTCCAGTGAGAGACCCTGGCACAGAAAATGAAGTGGAAAGCAATGAAGGCTGCCACTGGTGTCAGCCTCTGACCTCCATGTGCATTTAGCATGTGTATGTGAACTCTCAAACACACACACACACACACACACACACACACACACACACACACACACACACACAAGAACGTATATGTGCACACAAGAGCTTCTGCATTGCAAAGGAAGGAGTTAACCAAGTTAAGGGGTTGCATGTAGAGCTGGACAACAGGGTAAATATGAGAGAATACAAAGAACTCAATAAGCAAACGAACCAAAAAAAGAGGGAGGAGCCGAGCAGAGTTCTCAAAAGGAGAAATACAAATGCCAGTCAATATTTTAGTAAGTGTTCAGCATCCTTAGCCTCGGGGAAGTGCAAGTGAAAGCTACGCTGAGGCTCCCTCTCACCTGCTAGAATGGCTGTCAGTAAAACAGAAGGTATCAGTACAGATGAGAGTGTGAGGAAAGAGGAGCCAGTGTTCATTATTGCTGGGAGTCTGAACCTGTGCAGCCACTGCAGAAATCCACGTGGAGGCTTCTCGACCTATCATGTGACTCAGCTACACCGTTCCCAAGAGTGTGCCCAAAGGACTGTGTGTCTCACTAGAGACTCTTGCTCCATCCATCACTGCTTTATTAACAATATCAACAAATGGAATCAGCCTAAATGACCACTAACAGAGAAGTAGGATAATGAAAATGTAAAATATTATTCAGCCATATAGAAAAATGAAATCATGCAATGAACAGAACTGAAAAATATTAACTGAGGTAACATGGGATCAGAATGATAAATAGCATAGTCCTTCCTCATAGTCAAATCCTAGCTTCTTAATTTTAATATGTACATATTCATGTAGGAGTGGCTGGATATAGATGCCAGGAAACTAGAAAGGGTTCCAAGAGAGGAGGCAAATAGGTTTTAAGGGAAGGTAGTAAATACATCTAATAGGTAAGTAAAAAATACTGGGGCTGGAGGTTAGATAGGGAGATGGGGGGGAATAAGGAAACATGAAGTCCAACACTTATATCTGCATGGAGCCTGCACATGGATGCTTACAGCAGCTTTGTTCAAGAATGCCCAAACTTGGATGCAATCAAGGTGCCCTTCAGTAGATACATGGCTCAGCAAACCACACCCCCTGAGTCTGCTGGCTAGGTTAAACGGACTAACAAACCACCGTGCCACAACCGTACATAAAGAAGTGGGCTTTGGATCCTCTGAAAGATGGGAGGAGTAAGTGATGAAAATGCTCTGACATTCAACAGAGAGTTCTTCACAGCACTGTGAGAGCCAGGCTGCAGGGGCAGTGAAAGGACCTATGATCTAGGCTTAGTGGGCACACCTCTGTAACCACTGCACTTGGAGGCTGAGCTGGGTGGGTCATGAGGCCAGCCTGGGCTACATGGCAAGGCCCGATTTCAGGATAGATGAAAGCATCATGGTTGCAAAGGTAGGAAGCAAAGGGATAAACAGGAAAAGAGTTAGTTCTGGGATGTGGAACTCTTCCCTATTGCATCAGCAGCTTTCTCACTGTGGTGACCAAATGCCTTCAGAGCACAGTTAGTTTTGGCTCATAGTTTAAAGTCCATCCTGACTTTAAGGCATAGTGCATGAGCAAGAATGTAAGGCATCTAGTGATATCATACCAGCAGTCGAGAAGGGGAGGAGACCAGAAGGGGAGCCAAGCTGTAAAACCCCAAGACCTATGTATCCCCAGTGGCCTCCTTCCTTCACAAATGCCCCACCTCCTAAAGAGTCCACAGCCTTCCAAAACAGTGCCACCTGCTGGGGACCAGGTGTTCAAAACGATTTGCCTGTGGGGGATAGTTCGCATTTAGCCCGCTAGAGATAATGGATTCCTGTCAGACTTGGATCTAAACCCATAGACTGTACAAGACAGAGAGTTGAACCCTCAAGGTATGTGCTAGTTAGCAACAGTGTGGACCTTGGCTCACCAGATTTAAAACACTCTGGCTAATAGGAGCAGTGGGAAGATAAAGGCAAGTGAGGGTGTGCAGGGACTGCTTCCCAGGCAAGGCTCTATTACCTTAAGCTGCACTAAAAAAAAGGGGGGGGGCGGGGGGGAGAGAAGAAGAAGCCTGATTGTTAAAACAGGTGGCCATCCTCATCATCTCCAGAATGGTACATTTAGAGGTGAAATTAATTTTCCCTTAGCACATGAATCCCATTTACCAGATGTATGACATTCGCTGTGAGGTATGAGGAAGCAGTCATGCTTCAGACAAACTTCAAAGTGGCTGGGGGGGGGGGGCCGTGTCCCCTGGAGCACTGTTTTCTATACAGTGAGACTTGATGTGCTTCACCCTAAATCATGGAAACATTGCTTCTGATGAAGATCCCGCTGCTGACTAATTACACAGATGTGTGATGCATTTGGTAGTAATTGCACAGATGTGCGTGTGTGCAGTGTGTGGCTGCTGTCTGGTGTCACTTAACGCAGCACCAGACTGGAGCCTGAGCACTGTCAGGAGGCAGTGGCTCTTTGTCAGCCTCACTCGCAGCTGCTGAGAGGGTGTAGTCAGAGCTTGGAGGGGATGGATGCTGACACTTCGTCAGGTGGAGCGAAGGATGGCCGTGACGCCTGCATTATTCTAGTGAAACATGTGAGAACAGGTGGGCCGAAGAGCATGTGTTGGCAGTAACTGAAGAACACTACGTGAACTCGGGTGTGGAGGCCTGCTTCCTTGTTGCTCCAGCTGTAAAATCTTTCCTGTAGTCACGGTGAAGTAAGGTTTGTGGTGATGGGATTTTCATAGCCCAACAAGGTGGTCAAGAAAGCTGCGTTTTGACGTCTGTCGATTGTGAGGTGGCGGTCTCTGGATGACACTGTGCTAACGCCACATCCCAGGGCAGCAGGCAGGCCATCGCCCCCTGCCTCTGTCTAGATGCACAGTCTCACCGGAGCACAGGCATACCTGTTGTGTGAGGGGACTAGCTCCAACTTGTCGCTGGCCGGCTACCTGTCTCCCTGGGGCACGACCACCATTGTAAATGTGTGTCTAACAGACACTGTACGGTCTCTAAGCCCGCGTTTCCTCTTTGTTCCCTCCAGCAAGTGTTTGCTGACCCTGACAGATGTATTCTTCAGATACCTGGAGAGGGACTGGGCACCTGTGGCCGTGACTGTGTATTGCTGAGGCCTGGTTCTTTCCTGTCTTTACAGCGGCCTTGGCATGAGTACGAACATAACTTCCAGATTATGTACAAAGTGGGAATGGGACACAAGCCACCGATTCCTGAGAGGTTAAGCCCCGAAGGGAAGGACTTTCTCTCGCACTGCCTGGAGAGTGACCCAAAGATGAGATGGACAGCCAGCCAGCTCCTCGACCATGCTTTTGTCAAGGTTTGGCCCATTGCTGAAACCACCCTCCTCAGGCTTAAACACTTAAGTTTGGTTTTGCATCTGGCACAAGAAATTTGGAAACTTAAATATTAAATACTTATATCTAAAAGGACAGGAGCTAAATGGCCTCAAGTAGATTGGAGTTAAATGTCTTAATGTATCAGAGATTTGTTTTCAGTCAGTGTTTCCTGAGGCCCTTCTACTTGATCTGTCTGACAGGAGAGCACAGTGCTTGCCCTTGAGAATGCCTGGTCACCTTGGCCCTGTCACTGGGATAGGAGCTGTGGTGACAGCATATATGATGTGTGGGGTGGCTGAGGGTTTAGTGCCCAGTGGGCGTCACGGCCAGTTCTGGAGTCTCTCTGAGAAGGTGTGGCCAGGCAGCAAGGGCAGACAAGGTGTCAGGCATGGAGATGCTGATGGGGCAGAGCCATCGAGGGGCTTTGTGTGAATGAGGTGTGCGGGAGCCCAGGATGTGGGAGGTGGTAGAAGATGAGGCTGGAAGAGGTGCGGGAGCAGCACAGAGGCATCTCTGTTAACACAACGGCCCCACAGAGAAAGCTCCTGAGGGAGGGTGCTGCACGCTGCGGGGAACGGCAGTCAGAGCCTTGCTGAGGAGTTGGAATGGCCCTGGCTGAGGAGCAGATTAAAGCTGCTTACGGTGGCCCCACCTTCTGGCAAGCCAGAGGGCAATTTAGGCACTGACAGGCTCTTATAGGTGGGTGTTTGCATGCTTGGGGCCGGCAGTCGAGATCGCCACAGTGCAGTGCGCTGTAGCGAGTGGGCACACAGGTGTCGCGGGGGCTGTGTTAGGAGTGCAGGGAGGGTGATAACAAGGCACCGCCAGGCAGGAGTCCCTGATAGCCAGCAGGAGGGTGGAGCCTGGGCTCACGTGCGTGGGCTGGCTACAGAGACAGTAGGGCTAGCAATGAAGGAACAGTGCTTTGTAGCTGTAATCTAGATGAAATACACTGCCCCACGAAGCTGTCCTGTGCTCAGCTCAGCCTTCCCTGAGAGCAGGCATGCCACTCCCATGCCACATGACTCTTTTCTGAGGCTTCCCTCACATGTCGGGGTGCTGGTGCCAAGGGCATCACTAGGTTTTGCCTGTGGACTGGAGGCCATGCGTATGCACACAGGCACACACACGGATATGCTTGCACCAGCAGGGCCTCAGCTTTCTCTTGCTTCCTCACAGGTTTGCACAGATGAAGAGTGACGCTAACCAGTCCGTGGCCTAGGAGTGTGTGCACAGCATCCCCTGATCACTACTGTATGTAATATTTACATAAAGACTGCGGAGTGCAGTGCAGCCCTTTTAGCCTTCCGACACTGAAGAGTGCACAGGGGACAAGCCTCCCTTCTGCTGCTCCTGTTGGGACACGGGATGCTCCTGAGGACAGTGTTGACAAGGTTAAAGACGCTGCGTGTTAAGTGCCATTACTACTGTACACGGACCATCGCCTCTGTCTCCTCCGTTCCTCCTGTGACCGAGAACCGTGACATCAGTGTAGTGTTTTTGAGCTTCCGGGGTTCAGAAGAAACTGTAGTGTTATCAGGTGTCCAGGACCGTATTTTAATCTCCCGTTTGTTGAATGCTTTGACTGTGAAACCTCCTTGTTGGCAAGCTGCAGGTTTGTTACGCAAAGGCTCGTAAGTGAAACTGAAGAAAAAGCTCTTTTTCAATAAATGGTTTATTTTAGGAAAGCTAAGTTGGTGTCTGTTTCTGGCTGGCAGTTAGATCTAGCAGGACAGAATGTGGAGGTCTGCTGCTCCCTCCGCTTGCTGCTCCTCGGTAGAAATGGCCCAGCCGAGCTTCCCCAGCGGGACACTGAGCCAGGTATGTCCACCCTGTAGCCTGTAGGTCATGTGCATCCCAGGGCAGCTATGAGTGTGGCCCAATGCATTGTAGGTAGCAGCATATGACAGTGTTTAAGGTTGAGCACACTTGACCTAGGGTCAGCTTGCTGACAAGTAGCGGGCATGACATAGATGAAGGAGCACTAAGGTGGCCATGCTTGGCTGTTGCCCCTGACAACAGTCAGCATAAATCCATAGCAGAGGCCTGGGCCTTGCCCCATGCTGGGGCTCTGATTGTTGCTGATTGTGTAAAAGCTGGGGCAGAGGGAACAGGGCTGGGCGATTATCTCGATAGGCAGACATCTTTTCAGAGTAAGGGCAGATTTTGTCATTGGTGACATTTCTCTTTACTGCTGTTTGTTTTTTTAATGCTTGACCTTAAAGATTCCTAAGTCACTTTAGATCACGCACTTACTCCTTACATATAGCAGCCAACCCAAGCTGGGTTATTTTCAAGTGTTCTTGTTCTCTGGCTAAGAGATGAATTCCCAGAGAATATTTATTACAGACATTAGGATTTTTATTTAAGATGTTCTTGTTTATTCTTTCAGTTACAATTTACATTATGTGAAGGGTTCACACCAGTGGGTTTTAACATAGCTGCAGAGCTGTTTCATAATTAATTCTAGGACCTGTCCATTGCCCACAGAAGAAACATGCTCAATTAGTCACTCCCGTGGACACCTGTCTTTGTGCGACCATTCACCTACTTCCTGCCTGGGATTTGCACAGCATGGGCATCCCTCATCGTCGAGGTCTTGCAGTGTGGTGCCCTCTGCCTCTCACTTGGTGCTTTACTGAGGTTCTCATGAGGAGCATGAGCCAGCGTGTCTTTTACCGCTGCCGAGTCCTGGCCCACCGCACACATGCGCCACCTGCTCTGTTTTCCATGGACTTGGTGGTGGGCACTAGACACCGCCCTCCTGGTACGGTTTTGTATCTGCCAGGAGTGCTGGGCTGCGTGTCAGTTTGTATTCGAGTTTTCAGAAGGTTTTGAGCCTTTTCCAAAGTGACTGTCATCTCATTCCTCCAGCAGCTGGCAGGCGTCCGGGTCTCTGCACCTTCAGTGCTGTTGCACTCTGTGATAGTGAAGCGGGCTTCCCTGTAGTTTTGATTTGTGTTTCTCTAATGATGGAGAGCTTTAGTCACTGAGCCTGGTGGCCATTCGTGTAGCTCCTATCTGTCTGCCTCTCGATATATAGATATATCCATTTATTATTTGTGTGTGCATGCACATGTGTGTGCATCTGTGCACATGCATGCTGCAGCAGTATGGTCACAAGATGAGAAAGGGACAAGTGGCTGGGCCCAAGGTCATTGTACTCCCGTTGTGAGGCTTGGTGACAGGCTCCTTTACCTGCTGAGCCACCTTGCTGGCCCCATACCTATCTCCCTTTTGAGGGAAATGCCTGTCAGATATTTTGCCAATTTTAAAATCAGGCAATTTGTCACCTTGCTGTGTTGTAAGAGCTGTCTTTGAATGGACCCTTGAGTAAACCTCTTTAACTAATCTGAGGTATGCAGATGCGTCTTTCCCCAGTATGCTTTATCTGGTGTTTTTGTCTGTCTGTCTGTCTGTCTGTCTTGTCATGTCAATGAGAAGCAAAAGTTTATGTTTCTAGAAGCCCACTCACCATCTTGTTCTCAATTGCTTGTGCTTGTGTTTTTATGTCTAAGAAACCACAGCCTGACCTAACCGGCCATCTTAGATCTTAAAGTAGGCCTCTCTCTCAGTTAATTTTTGCATAAAACGATATTCAGGGGTCCAGACTGTCTCTCGGCTGAAGAGACTTCTTCCCCTGTGGATCCTTCTTGACTATGCGTTCACATCCAGCCATTCATTGCACGTGGACAAAGTGAATTTTTGTTTTCAAATCTTTTATCCTGTGGCCTTGCTGAATTCATTTAAAAGTGGCGGTGGCTGCTTTTGTAGACTCTATCCACATGTAGAGACGGAGCCAGGAGCAGGGACACCCCGTGTACACCACTGTGTTCATTTAGGATCCCTTTGGAGTACTTTTCCCTCCGTATTTTTAGGGGGTCCGCTCTGCAGTTTTCATTTCTGGGGATGTTTTGGCTCCTTGTCAGGGTGCTGTAGGCTTCATACAGTGAACTGGACGTTTCGTCTTTCTCTGTTTTCTCAGAGATGGTGTGGGTTGGAGTGTCTCTTCATCCTACCTGTCTTGGGTAGAACTTGCTCACGAAGCCTGAGGGGGCTGGCCTTTCCCTGTTGAGGGTTGTTTGCAGGTTACACTGTACTTGCTGCAGGTCTGTTCTGACTTTTATTTTAATGGATGATAGGCTTTCCACTGTCTCACCGACTCCTCTGCTTTCCTGGCAGATGGTTGTTCACTATCTGCCATCATACGCAGTGTCTGGAGATGGCTGCTGTCTGCTCACACTCCTGACTTTACCCATCTGCCCTCTCTTTTTCTTTGCTAGATAAAGGTCTGTCTGTCTTGTCAACTTCTGGTTCCATTAATATTATCTTATTCTGTTTCTACTTCTGAACTGATCTTTACTAATTCTTTCCTTCTATATGCTTTGGGTTTAACGTACATATCTAAGAAATTTGTAGGGATAGAAGATGGTGAAGACAAATCCCAATAAAAAGAATCATCTACCCTCCAGCGCTCGGGAGGCAGAGGCAGGAGGATCTCTGTGAGTTCGAGGCCAGCCTGGTCTACAGAGCAAATCCAGGACAGCCAAGGCTACACAGAGAAACCCTGTCTCGAAAAAGAAACCAAAAATAAATAAAACAGCAGCCTCCATCTGCTGGCACTATGCTCCCCAGAGCCTGCGTAGCAGATGCTGTCTGTGGAGGTCCAGAGGGGCTGATGTTTATGAGTCATATGGTTTTGGTGGCAGCTACCCAGCTCTGCATTGTAGCAAGAGGGCAGCTGTAGAGTGGTGGACAGTTCAAATGGCTGTGTGGACATGCAGGGTGCCTGCACACATGTCACAGCAGGTGTGTGGAGGTGAGAGGACAGCTTGTGGGAACTGGTTCTTTCCTTCCACCATATGAGTCCCGGGGAATGAACTCATGTCTCTTGGTGGCAGATGCCTTTACTTGCTCTTCTGAACACTTCATTGATCTTATGTTTGCACAGGCCATTTTGCCCAGTAAAGAATAAGAGGGACTGCCATGCCCATTGCATTCTCTGAGCGACACCCTGTGAAAGTTGACCATCTGGTTTGATAATGTGCTTGGGAAACGCATATGGACATCTAAGCACAGTGCAGGCACCTCTGCATCCACGTATTGAGTGATCCTTGTTTGATTTCCCAGAACGCTATGTGACTAAGTGATCTTAAGGCCTGTTCATCCTCTTCCCCCTCCCTCTCCAGGTCTTTCCTCCCCTCCAGGATCTTCCTCAAGCCTGGGGAATGGCTGCTACGTCCAGGAGACAGAACCCATTGCTCACTCAGAACACCTCATCCTGGCCCTCCCTGGCGCAGGTCTTTTCTCCCTGGTAGGCAAAACAGTCAGAAGCATGGTTTCTGCACCAGTCACACCTGTGTGTGCAAGAGGCTGCACCGGCCTGGGAGTGTGAGCCTCCCTGAGCCCTGGCTTCTCTCCAGCCGAGTGCGCAGCCGGCTGCAGCTGTGCACTTTGAGAGCCCAGGATGCTGTACTGTGGCCTCAGCTTTTGTTCCTCATCACCTGCAAGGCCCCTCAAACACCACTGGGGACTGCCAGGTATCCTAGGGTGTTGGATAAGTGCCTAGCTAATATCAACTTTAGGGAATAGAAAAAGGGAAGGCAGTATACACAGTTTGGTTCATTTTAGAAGTCTGAAGGAATGCTCCTTATGGTCCTCACTGTCCACAGAACTCACCTGTTACATTGAGCATAGCGTAGACTCCAGAAACTGCATATCTGTCTTCTGTGGCTCATGGGGTATAGCTATCTTAAAGGTCTAACTCTTGTAGGCTGTGCCCAGTGAAAGCCTTTCCTCACAAAGCGTTAAGAGGCGCTTCTCAACACCGGAAGATGAGGCAGGCAGGCAATACATCCCTTTAGTCAGTCTGCAGCCTCAGTACTAACAAGGACCAGGCCACAGCAGGAGGGGGCCTAATTTGTCACTGTTTCTCCTCCTCTGCAGAACAGTTGGGTATTGTACTGAAAGCTCAGTTATTTCAGCCCAGTGGTGATTAAGGCACCGCAAGCCCCCCACCAACACCCCTGCCAACTTTAGGAAGGAGAATGGTACGGTGATGGGTCGTCTGTGGCTGAGCTTCTAAACTTGTGTCCCTTTTTTTGTAGGACCTCCTGGCGCAGCCTTGGGCCCGGGGGCTATCCCAGCCTCAGATCATTTCCCAAAAAGACACAACACTAGTTACGTGGCATTTTTTATATGCTGTGTGATAATTTTGAACAGTTGGATATACCAAGACAGGTACTTTGCTGGGTAGTGACTGATGCCGTGAGAGATGTTGAGATTATGGTGTCCAGCAAATCAATGATGCCCTCATGCCTTCAGCCTCCTCTTGTCATATGTCTGGTGTGCACAGCGCTGAGGACATGATGTAGGTAGGGCTTGCGTAGTTATTACTGAGCATGAGTTGTTGGTAGGTGCCAGGCAGGCCTGAGGTTCTGTGCTGACTTGTCTGACTGGACAGATGGACTATGTCTACAGCATGCATACGGAGGGTTAGTTTGGGGCCTTACTTATTGTAGTAAAGAGGAAACTGTTTCCATCAAGTCTGGGAAAGCAATTTTAGAAGATTGCCATATTATGAGCAACAATTTCTAGTATCTTCGCAGACACTCGGTGTTTATGTATGTGAGGAAGAATCCAGACCACAAAGGTGTAAGCAACTGGTCTGAGGTTCGTAAGTGACTGCTTGGCAGAGGCAAAGTCCTAAGTCCAAGAGGCTCCCGGTTGTCACTGCTGATCATCCTCTTTGGTCACAGCAGGTGTCTGGAAGGACGGCAAGCCATATATATGCAGTCCTCCTAAAAGGCACCAGGCTCACCTCAGCGGAGATGCTGGAACCTTTGAGTTAGGACTGTTGAGTAAAGCTGGAGCCCGAGGGTTTTCTGGGCCCTGAGGCTGTGATTGGCAGCACCTGTTGTCACAGCTCAGCCTCTTCTGTGACTGAGCTGAGGTGTCAGAAAGGGAGCCAGTGCCAACTTGTCACCAAGCTTCACGGCTTTTCTTTGTTCTCCAGTCTTCAAACTACTTGAGATGTTGAGCTTGGGAAGTGCTTTCCTCAGCGCTCTGTGGCCTCCCAGGCAACCTCAGACACAGGGCAGTCCATCTTTCCCCATTGCAAACTTCACTTCTGATACAAGTCATGACCAGCACCCAGCACTCCTCCAGACCACCCCGGCAGTCCCACAGGTGCCTCGCCAAGCCCAGGGTCCCCTTCTTGCAGCTGACTTTCATCCTGGCAGCTGTGTGTAACATGTACGGTGCTTTGGTGAAGACTGGACCATCCCAAAGAACCGAGCAGCCACCTCTTTCCATGCCGTCATCTTTTTGGAGAAGCCTGGAAGCTAGCGTCGAGCCCACTCTGCTGTGTTCCCCCCGGGGCTGGCCACACCCCTTAGCTGCCTGCGACCAGTTTGAGCTGAACAGTTACCAGTGGAATTTACGTTGTGGTCACACACTTTCAGACCCCAGTGTGCATAAAGAAAGATGCGCATGTAATGTTTGGAACACCCTGGCTCTTTTCCAAGGTTTTGCTCAGTTTAGAAATGAAGGCGTCAAGATATATTCCTGGAAAAAAGTTCTGGAAACCTAGTGGGACAGGCCCAGTGAGCCTCTGCTCTGCTGTGACCGTGGCACCAGCATTCTTTCAGAGGACATTTCAGATGCCCACTCTGCATCAAGGGAGCAGGCTACGAACAGCCGGGCTGTACCAGCAGCCAGTGCTTCTTTTCTTCACGGAGGTCAAGTGGCTGAGGCACTGGCTGCCTGGCTTCCTCTCCTATGGCCATTCAGAACCACCACCCCCGACTCAGTCTTCCTAAAATGTCTCTGACCTGTCACCAAAGATATGTGAGAGTTGTGGCACCATCTGGCTCTTTCCGAGTGCTATGAGAAGTGGCAGCTTAGAGACAGCCTTGCATTCCTTCACCTGATTTGTCCAACGACCCCACCTTCTCAAGGCAAGCCTCTTTATACCTTTACAGCAACCCAACAGGCGAGCATCATTTCCATCTTACAGATGGGCAGCCTGGCTCATGGAGGCCATTAGGCTGGATGGCCTGGATCAAATACTTATTGACCAAGCTGTGCTAGCTCAGGTCCCAGCTAAAGTGGCCAGGGGATCCTGGGGAGGCCTGCAGGGACATTCACAAACAGGGCCTCATGATGGAGAAGATGCACCGTGTTCAGTGCCCTGTGCGAATTCAGCCTTCCAGTCTCTCTACGCTGCCCCACAAAAGGCCAGAGTGGTGTCTGATTTCTGCAAATTGGGACTCATCAGTGTTGGTAATGCAGTGCTGTCCCTTAAACAGAGAGGCCTCTGAACTCTGGTTACCCCTTGGCTCCTCTAGGTCAGCCATGTGTGGCTGCCACTGAGTAACTTGGTGCACAGACACCTACGGCTGCAGTGACTCAGGACAGGATGTGACGTGGTGAACCTATGGCCAGCTTTTCTAGTGGGCGAGTTGTACCAGGTGGAATGTAGCTGCACACAGAAAGAAGGGTGTCACTGGCCTCTCCGTCTAAGAAAAAACATTGTCTAGTGCTGTAACCAATCCCTTTGAGGGCATCACTGCCTTTGCCCTCTTTCTGCTCTGTCCGCATCTGGCCTCTGCTGACTGCCCAGTTCTCCAAAGACTGGGAGAGGACAGGCCCCGTGCATGTCATGACAGGAGCCAGTCAAAAACCTCAGCGGGGAAAGCAGAGGCTCCAGGTGGAGCTCACCTGTGGGATGGGCTCTACGTAGCACCAGGTTCCTTAGTGAGCACCTCCACACAAGCTGAAAAGGAGCCTAGTACCATCTTGTAAACGACCTTGCCCTTGTTTCGAGGGCTCCCGCACTCCTGTGACTGCTTTTGATGTTTTCACACTTGGTTTCAAAGTCAGCTTAAGATCCTCAAGACTAGTGGATGCCACTTTCTGGGAAACCAAAGCTGCCTTCTCCGTGTCTCAAGGAAGCACTCGGCTGGTCCCCGAGCACCCTAGCTCAGCTCAAAGGGGCGTCCATGCCCACACCTCTCGCAGGTAACATCACTGCACTGAGATACCATAGTGACCAATGCTGCCTGTCAAGTTGACAGGCTGTAGGATCACTAGGAGACGGACCTCCGGTCATGCCCGTGCAGGTATTTAGATTAGACCGATGGACCAGTAGGGGATGGGCAGGCCCACCTTAGCCACAGGCTTCACCCACTGCAGAGACTTCTGAACTGAGCAAGCACCGGCTTTCATCTCCTCTGCTGACTTTGGCCATGATCTCCCCACAATGACAGGTGTCCCCTTGAACTGTGAGCAAACGAGCCCTTGGTGACACTGAGAATGTTCAGTATTCCCTTACAAGACACCCCCCGCCCCCCAATGGCCTGTCACTGTATGAGCTCAAGCGCCCTCCAGGGAGCACAGCCGGTGGCTGGCTGTCATCCAGAACACCCAAATCCGGGGCGGGGTGGAGCAGAGGGTAGAAGAGTTGTGTGAACACATGCCACAGACAACCTAGACAAACACTTTAATTTTTTTTTTTTCTTATTTGGAGGCATAATTTAGTCATCTTACCTAAAGCACTCTCTCTCTCTCTGGCAATTGAGGGTTAGGGAAGACGCAGCACCAGAGGATGATAGGGACACCTTCCCTTCCTCCCCAGCCCTGCCCTTCCCTACAGCCTCATGGGGCACACACGACCACACATCCATTCTTCTCTCCCCATCTCTCTCCCCCTCTCTCTCTCACACACACACACCACACACATGTGTACAACTGAAAAGAAAGACAACCAAACCCACTAATTCACATGGGGTGAGGGCTGGGGTGGGAAAAGGTTTTAGAAGGTCTTCCTTTCCAGTCTGGCGCTGAGACAAACTCTGTGACAGGAGAGGCTGTGGTGCTGCTCGTCCCAGCAAGGCTGCCCCCGTCTCCATCACTGAACCCTGCTGCGAAGGCTAGGCAGAGGCCAACGGTTGGTTCCCCAAGGTCCCCTTTGGAGGTGACATTCCCAGGTCAGTCTGTGTGTTTCTGTTTGTTGTCATTGTTGCCGTAGGCAGAGCCCTTGTCAATTTCTGTCACGCCGATCATCCATCGAACTCCCATGGAGGCTGCGGAGACAAGAAAGAGCAGTTAGAGTCCCAACACACTCCAGGGCGCTTTGGTAACAGGAGCCTCGAGGAGGATGTTGGCTGCAAGCGAATCTGGGGTACCACTTGGCTCCAGCGGCCGTTCCTCTGCACACTGAGATGACATTAAAGGAAAACAGCAGCTGTGTCCTGCATGGAGAGTGCACTGGGGAGGTCCATCCTTGCAAGATGGAGGTAAACAGAATTGGGCGGGCAGCATGCATTGCCCAGAGTTCACAGAAGTCTCTGCTCTCTGCACCGCTTTCCAAGGCAAAGGTGGTTCTTTCGGACAGTGGGAGGCACTTTGTGAGGATGCAGCCCACTGTTGGTTGGGCTAACTGTAGAGAGCAGATTTACTGCCCCCTGGAGCCCTCACTTTCTGAAGCTGAGGCTGTCACAGAAGGTGCTAGACCCATCTGGGAATTCACCCAACCACTGGGATGTGCACCCAGAAATTGCCATGTAAACAGAACCTCTGGAGGCCGGGCTGGTGGACTCCCTGTGTGTGCTCGGCCCTTCTTAGTCGCTGAGCACACACAGGCCCCCTCAATTCTGGTGTATGTGTCACAAAGCTGTAGGATCATGTTCTCCATATAGGTGGCTGCTATTCAACACCATGCAGCGGACAGGGACAGGGAGGGCAGCCTGTGCACAGGGAGAGGTGTCTCTGATGGGACGCTTGTGGGAGACTGAGACAGAGAGGTCAGCACCTGAGTGGGGCATCTTGTCGGCAGCAGACACAGTGACATAGAGAATGTAAGAGATGTGGTCACTGATCCAGAGGCTGCAGGAAAGGGAACATGCAGGCACAGAGCAGTTCTGGGAAAATGCAGGATTTGGCTGGGTGGGGGGTGCAACAGCAAGGCACAGTGGCCACTTCTGGGAACCTTCTGAATGACCACAGCACCCCAGGCCAGTTACTCAGACCACTGGGCACTTGCTTCACACCTAGGTGGGCCCTTTTCCAATCCCTCCTCACCTTTAGGGAGCATAATTCTCTCCCCAGGAGGGCATGGCCTGGACTGGCTGTCCAGCTATTAGAAGCAGTGGGATTTCTCCCTTGCCCACAAGCCCTGTAGCACCCGGCTCCCCCAGCATCTACTGCAGAGCCTAAAATTGACTGTCCTAATGCAGACAGACTGGGTCATGTGCTGGGTGTGTCAAGGTGCTCACAAGATGCATTGGTTCTCATCCTGCGGGTCGCGACCCCCGTGCAGGTGTCAACAACCTTTTCATAGAGGTTGCCTAAGACCATTGGAAACCACAAGATACTCACAGTATGATGATTCACAACAGTAGCAAAGTTACAGCTATGAAGTAGCAACAAAAATAATTTTATGGTTGGGGGTTACCACAACCTGAGGTAATGTGTTAAAGGGGTACAGCATTAGGAGGGTTGAGAACCACTGGTGCCTTGATGCTGTCAGTACCAGGCTCCAAGTGGGAGTCTGTCCTGAGACACCTCCTGCTTAAGCCCCTTACATTGCCTGGACACCACAGTATTTTGTTTCACAGAAATAGCCAGCCTGTTTGTTCAGGACACGCACACCAGTCTCTTGGCCTTGGCTGATGCCATTTCTCCTGAGTCATGGTAAAGCTGAAGCTGACCATGCTCCCATAAGCCTCAGGATCACACCTGGCCTTCAGGTGGCAGGGGAGTGTCACACATAGGGCAGTGGCAAAGGCAGCAGTGTGCACACCGGCTTGGTGTAGGGGGAAGCGCTGGGTATATAAACCTTCGTGAAGAATGAAGAAGGCCTTTTCTAAGCTCCCTCACGCAAGCCTAGCTAGCCACCTGGTTACAGGGGAGGAGTCCCCTGGGAGGGTCACATGCAACTAGGTCCCTCAAGATCAATGCCATGCCTTCCGAGAAGGGAGAGAGCCAGCAGAGCTGTCTGCAGATAGTGGGGGGGCTAGATGGCAGTCAAGAGTTGTTACACCATGTCTGGGGTTGGAATTCCAGCCCCATATCACACCGAGTGGGCTGTGAGGTTCCTCCAGGCACACCTCTAGACTGCAGACGGCACTGGGGCCCAGCCCTTGTGGGTGCTGCTCAGCCTACAAGGAGCATCCCCAAACAGAAATCTGAACCCTGTCATGCATGCTGCCTCCACTTTGAGCCTCTCTGGCTCTGCACTCACCCATACAGAAGATGAGGACCAAGCTAGCCAGTGTCACCGAGGAGCCACTGCTGACCATGCTGACGAGGAACTGGAAGAAAGGATAGAGCAGCAGCGATGCCCAGAACAGCCAGTTGACCAGAGCCCAGGGCCGCCGTGGGGGCACCAGGGGAGTCTCAGGGAAGACCCCTGTCCTGTAGTATTCCTCCTGAAAGGCATCCTGGGGGGACAGGGAGAAGTGCCTCAGACAGCATGCTGCTTTCCAGGGGGTACCTACTCGACCTCTGGCAAAACCTTATCAAAGTGCTTTGTGGGCAGCCACTGTGGATCTCCAGTGCTATCTGGCGTCCCCTTCCTCCAGTGACACAGGGAGACAGCTGCCACTGTCCTTTCTGTGTGCAGGACGGAGGAGCTCGAGCTTGGGGGCTGGCCAGCCCCAGTCATAACTTACCGTATCCCAGGCACTGAGGCAGCACAGCAGGAAAGTGGGATAGGCCTCAGCCACACACAACTAAGCATACACTGTACACAGTCACTCTGGCCTCTCCAGTTTCCCATTAGCTTGTCTGCAGCCTTGGAGCCTGGAGGACAAAGGGCTGGGGATCTGCAAGGTACTGCTCCAAGAGTTGCCAATCCTTGCTTGGGACGCCTTGCATTAGGTCAAGTCAGCAACGATAATTAGGCTCTCCTTGGTACTACTGTCTTTGGAAGCGAGGAGCCTGTGAAAGGCAAGGCTGCGCCCAGAGGAAGAAAGGCAGGAGGCGCTGGGCCAGGAAAGGGATGGTGACCCTTCAGGGATGAACTCTTATTTGGGTCACACTTTGAAGTGGCATAGGCACCAAATAGTTTGCTCAGGAGCAGTTGAGCCACCTATTGCTAAAGCGATCTCTCCCATAGGGAAATGTGCCATGGGGGAGAGGCCCAAAAAGAAGCCAGGGCTGCCAGACCCCTGTGAGAGCCATTATACTGGTAAATAGCCACGTGCTGTTTGAGTTTGTTGAAGGGGGCCTCCATAACTGTGCTGCGGGTGGCTGGTCCCTGACTCTGTGACAGAGAAAGGAAAATAGCAAGCACCTAAGAGAATTAAACACGCGGAGCCCTTCAGGACATCTGGAAAAGCGATCATTTCCAGTACAGGTTACTGTTGTTTACGCCAGGATATAAAGATGCCCTGTCAGGAAGAGGACGCCAGAAGCTCACCCATGGAGAGAGAGCTCAGTTGAGAGCTCCAGTGTGACAGTCACTCAAGTGGTTCCTGCTGGATGCTCTACATCCCTGGTTGAGGATGTTTGCTGCTGGTCTTCCTACCTGCTGTTCCCTTCCTTCCCTTTGCTTGCTGCCTGTTAACAAACTCACTCAAGACTTGAGTTCAGCGGTTGTCGCTTATTCTTTGGACCATACAGAACAGCCATACCCCCATGTTGCTCCACCCATGATGGTTTTACCTCGTGAGGCCACCTAACAACACGCCTTGCTATGTTCTCTTACTGCTTGACATGTAGATCGCTGGGGGCACCACTAACTGGCTCCCAGGGTCCGCCCATCAGCACGGCATCTCGGCCCCAGGGCACCCACCTTCTCCTGGTAGAGCTTGTGTAGCCAGGCGGAGCACTTCTCCTCATCCTCGGGGATGTCTTCCATGGGGATCCTCCTGCAAAAAAAAAAAAAAAGAACCGCACTGAGCACCCGAGCCACACTTCTGAGCGACAGTTCCTGCTCCGTGGGCCACTTGCCTGTGCAGACTAAACCAGGTGGAGGTATCGAGGGGGTGTCCATAGGTGGAATTCTCAAAATGCAGCCATGGCCAAACTGACTCAAACAAGGGACGAGACAGTGACATAAGAGATGCTGTCAGGAGCCGGGAACTGGCTTTTCCCATCATCCACCTCTCCCCAAGCCTGACACTTGCTCCCACCAAAGTGCTGTGTCATTTTCCTTGTGATATAGCTCAGTAAGCACAGAATCCAGGCTTATGGGGCAGTACCCTATCTCTTTCTCCAGCCAAGGAGCAAGAGTAATGGCGAGTACCCACACAGTAGCTCCCTAGGCCTCCACTGGGGCACCGGCACATGGAGGCATCTGCTGGAAGCTCAGGCTGCCCCTGGCACGTGAGAAGGTAGGGTATCAGGACAGAATAGGGACCTCTGTGTTACTCTGCCCCTGAGTGGGTGGCTGCAGGCGGGGGCTGGCGGGGGCTGGCAAGGGTGGGAGGCTTGTCTGTTAGCAAAGAGCCCCACCTTGAAGAGGGAAAAGTAACCTCCAGGTGGCTTGCCTCATATGCTCTCAGCCTACTGGCTCCTGATAGTTAAGGATGTCGGTCGGCTTTGGTCCATGGACAAGTGTATTGTCACAGTTTGCCTTGGGACATTTTACACCCTAGTGTCCCGGAAATACCTTACTTAGTAAGGACTTTTTTTTTTTTTTTAAGATTGACCCAGAACATCATAGGGGTTTGGAGAAAAATCTGGGATTTTTTTTTTTTCATCTTGTCTGTAGTGAGCCACCTCTGTTAGGCTGATGGCTTCCTTGTGGGGCAGTATTCTCCATCAGTAAATTCTTGAGATTAAAATCCCTGCAAACTTCTCTAAAAAATGTCCAAGGAGACCTTTTTGGTCCCTGCATGTCTCCATGAAATCGACACTTCTTTCTTCTTGTGATCTCTGATTCCAAATAAGATCATTAAGTAGGCCTTAGTGAAGAGGGTAGCAAGGCTTTCTTCACTTGCATGCCTAGAGATTGTGCAGTTTTACTCTCTTTAATCACATAGTGGACAAGAGTGCCCCAGATACTTTCTATGGCATTGGGATATCACCTGTAGAATGTCCTAGTCATCTTAAGTGGGTTACTACACATGGACAGGTGTGTCACAGAGCGTAAGGACTCACCCTCAGTGGCTGTGAATGCTTGCTAGCTTTGGTGGGTGAACTTGACAGTTGGCTGTGTACTCTTACTCCAATTCCCACATATGCTCCAGAGAACTGCAGTCACTAAGAAAACCCCCAACCCCTATCCCTGAGGACAGTCAAACAATCTTGTATCCTACCAGGGTCCAGCTGAGTGGCACTCTTCCCAAGTGTCAAAGGAACACCAGGGAGAAAGGACCCCCTCTGTCTCTGACTGTGGGGGTAGGGGGAGTATCAGTCTTATCAGGTGGTGATGGGGCCTTTGTGTCTGCCATACACTGAGCAATATGGCAGCCTGTGTCGGCATTGTTATAAATGGAAACCGATGGTGCTTCTTCGTTTTGTGGGAAAGCTGGAAGCATTTCCAGGCTCTCAGTGCACAAAAACATTTGTGTATTTAAACACTTAGAGTGACATGGCACAGTGCTTAACCATTGGGTTTTCATCATGTGCTGGGATTTGGCATCCGAAGGGCTTTTACCCAGAAAGCTCTGTACATTTGTCTACTTCTGTGTGGATGTTTCAGGGGCTCCTGGACAGCCTTCAAAGATGGCTACAACAAAGGGAACCAGTGCCACGTGACCCAGCTCAGACTGGATTTTAAGAGTAAGTCACTGGCTTCCTGTCTGATGCATCGTCCCATCGTGGTTCCACTAGTCTTGGTGACAGTATAAGCCCATAAACAGGCAGAAAGAAAGGAAAGAAAGGAAAGAAAGGAAAGAAAGAAAGGGAAGAAAGAAGGGGAAGAAAGAAAGGGAAGAAAAAGGAAAGGGAAAAAATGGCTTCTCTCATTTTTCCAAAAAGCAGATCCATCTTCCCAGGAAATGTGTCCATAAAGAAGGACAGAAGCTGGGCGTGGTGGCGCACGCCTTTAATCCCAGCACTCTGGGAACCAGAGGCAGGTGGATCTCTGAGTTCAAGGCCAGCCTGGTCTACAAAGCGAGTCCAGGACAGCCAACACAGAGAAACCCTGTCTTGAATAAAAACAAAAACAACAAAAATAAAACAAAACAAAAAAGCATGATAGACAGGCTGGGAAGCAGACTTCAATCGGGATGCTAACTGGATGCCTCTGGAAGGCGGCCTCCTTGTAGGTTAGCAGTTAGAAACAAGCACTCCCTTCCCTAAGGAAGCAGGTCCAACTCACCTAACGTAGCAATCAGCGTGATACTTCTTTCCATTTAAGACTCCCAGCAGTGTTGGGTTTTCATTGTTTCTGAAATTGAGTGTACAGTCATACACAGCTGGTACTATAAGACAAGACAAACAGAAGGCGGGGTATAGCAGGTGAGGCTGGGTCTGCTTGGTACACACACTGGAAGACGCAAATACGCACACTGTAGCCTGTCTACCAACGACACGCGTGACAGCCATCTCTCCCTCGGGCTTTCCTAGGTTGGTCACTCTACATTGAATGAACGTGTGCCCATCGTTTGTAATCAGAAAACCAACTATAAATGAGTCACAGAAACAGTAATTCCTGTGGTCACGTGGCCTTCAAAGTAGCAATGACTATCAGAGCTAAACTAACAATGATGATAATAAATGACTTTCTAATAGGCAAAGCTCATCGCAGTTGCAAGTGCTGAAATTTGATCAAATAATGGGTAGAAGATCAATTAGATTCATCTAAGGATGTGTCTGTTATAGAACTATTGCCATTTATATTTTTAATATAAAATTTATCAAGTAGCATTTTCTTTTGTAGAAAAGATTTATTTTTTCACTATGTAGATGCATGTGTGTGGGTGGACATGTACCTGAGGCCAGAAGAGGGCATTGGATCCCCTGTGGCTGGATTTACAGGTGCTTGTGAGGCACCCAAGAACAGTATTCTGCAAGCCCAGGCAGCACTCCTCCTGCTAAGCCATCTCTCAAGCCCCACTGTAACCCTTTCTGTGAGCATCGTTGTTGTCCCCCATAACGTGTAAATTCTGGAGGGAAGTCATTCTGTCAACATATTCCACATTACATCCAAGCTCGCTGCAGGAGCCCCGGCACCTAGCTCAGGCTCAAGAAAGGCTTATTGGGTCAAGGAATGGGTGATCCTATGACAAAGAAGCGAGTTAATAGAATGTGGAGAAACATGGTGGAAACAGGTGATCTCTTCCTAATGTGCTAGGCAGTACAGAAAGGGGAGAGCAGAGGAGTCTCAGGGTGTGGTTGGAAGTGGCATCCACAGCCGCTTCTTCCCAGCACTGGGCAGTCGGCTTAGACACAACACTCTGCCCGTATTCCACACCTAGTGTTCTCCTGGAGAGTGGACTCAATGCCATCACCACAATGGCTGAGGTGCCAGTCACAGCTGCAGGTCGAGCCCACTGTACTCACAGTAGATATGATCATGACCCTGTGCTGAGAGCTTTACGTGTATGCAGATCCTGTTAGTCAACATGGGGGTGGGGGAGGGGGTCATAGAAACTATATATGGTACCTGGATCACTTGCAAATGTGAAGAACAAGGATTCAAATGGGATAAAATCACCAC